>JAGFPH010001244.1:248937-262597 GCA_018207615.1 Philaenus spumarius | reverse complement strand
TAATCTTTAATGATTATCTCTTATTTGTACCCTACAGGGAGTTGATACGCACCTTTTCAGAAAGACTGGACTCAATATTTTTTTTTTATAAATAGTTGTTTGTTCATTGATAACAACTATTGGAAAATTGTAATTAGTCTATTTCCAAGATAATAATTTGTTTTTATGTGTTTTTGTGGTTGGAAATAAATTCATTATTTACAGTTTCAAACAGAAAATGTACCAGCAATTGTTCTATTTTTAGCTTTATTTTATTCTATTTTTACGGCAATAAAAGCGTGTTTCAATGGCAAATTGTTTTTATTTTAACTCATTTTTAGGGGGGAGGGGGTATTACAAATTATGGGGGATGAGGCACCCCTGTATAAGGTACATAATATATATAATTTAAAAATTTAATATATGTACATAGTATTAAAAAAGTAAATGTTTAAGTAATTTTGTATAAATATATTTAATGCGGAAAACAAAAAGGCTTGGAATAGCTTAAATAAAAGAATAAATAAATGAAACTTTGTATTTTTCTTTAGAATCATAGTTTAATGTTTTCTAAAGTTAACATATTTAAAATATAGCAGTGACTTGCTGGGGAGGAACCTAAGAAAAGATAGGCCTACGTTACTAACTTGTATTAAGTTATTCTGGTTATAGGTTATTGGAACGCTGTTATTTATCCTAATATGCTATAAACCATCCAATCTGTAGTCTTGCTTGTCTGCCTCTATGTAACGAGTAATGCATTTATTAATCGCTACACTCAAACAATTATTTCTTAAATAATAGTTTGTTTACTTATTAAGTCTAAAAGCATGGATTGGCACCTATTTAATAGGCTATTAATTAAATTATATAGTTTGTAACATCATTGTATTTATAAATTTGTATTCTATTGTAATTTTTTTAAGAGAAAATAATTAAATTTTGAATTAATTTCAAAAGATTTGTGTGGGCCAGGGCCCAACCGGTCCAACAACAACCTTAAGACCAGGTAATCCCAGGACTATTGTAGGAATCTTTGCTTTGCTGAATTTCAAAACAAAATATACTAGGGGAAACCCCTGCGTGCTCCGCACGCCAACCCACCTCCCCAACTTCCTGTTGGAACACCCAGTGTGCGCCGTTGGAACCCGTTGTGTAGTCAGCAAGGCTCAGGTCTACACTTTAATTAAAATCTAACCTAAAAATACAGGCGATGATAACCACCCAGGGTTTTCGCCTTTAAACCCCCCCCCCAAAAAAAAAAAAATAGAAATACTAATAATTGATTTCAAATTTGAAATAAACTGTTAATGAAAATATTAGAGACTACAGTTGATTACTGAATCAACAATAAACATTATTTATTTATTTTGGTTTAGTCTAGGCCTAACTTAAAATATATAGATAGTTGTTGCCCGTCGATAATCGGCGGATACAGCTCCATTCGTGGTGAGTGGAGCGCTAGGTAGATGGTGCGAAACATGTATAAAATGTACTTTTTTAAATGCTATTTCCTTCCAATTATTTTTCTTGTAGCAAAGTTAAAGAAGAAAAATGGATTCGACAATCAGTAAATTTAACTAATATTTTATACACGTAATCTATTTTTTTGGGATATCAATACAGATAGGAAAGAAATGAGAAAAAACCATTACCTTGCATAAATAATACAGTTGCCAACTACCACGAAAAATATTGCAATTTAAAACTGTAGGCCTATTTGTAAAATGTTGTATTTATGTAGGCCTTAATTATATATCAAGGTAAAGATATACATGTTTATCTTTTAATTGGTTTTTATTTCATATTGATTATCAAATAATTTAGAAGTTATTAATATTATAATAAAGAAATTAATACTCCAATATATTTATATGTTATACGAATATGTATGTGTTTCCGAAGTTAAACAAATGGGTATCTTTCATAAATTTGTATAAATGAATAAATTTATTGTTGATAAAAGGTTGTATTTATATTCACTTTATAACCTCAAACCAAATCTTATAATAACGTATTATAGCCTACCTTAATTTTATAACTCATATTTAAAAAACAAAAAATCAACTTCGGAAGAATTACATTATTGATGAATTGTAATTGTTAACATAACCCCAAAGTACAATCTACGCTAGGTTGTGTACAGATGATAGGTAAAACCAGCTGTTATATTATATGAGCGTTTGCTCTTCTTCTGTTGTTAGACAAAATACCTTGTTTGTTTACAATCAGCTGATTGAAGAACTGTAAAATAAAATCATTGCAAAGGTTTGGAAATGTTATTTTTTTTTTAATTTAAGAAATTAAGATGACGTAAAAGTACCGGTAAATAAAACCTGTTAATATAGAAAAGTTTTGCTTTTATTTGGTATAAACTGAATGTAAATTGGTCCAGTGGAAGTCTCAGACGAACTGTCCAAAGGATTGAAAAGTTGACTTTTTCTCCCATGTTAAATCTCCATAAGAAAAGTCTATTTTTCATTTTTGACCCATTTAACGTAAATATTTTCAAAATACAAATAAAACCTGCTAATATAGGACCGAAAACCTTTGTTCTGGTAAAAACCGCATTTAAATCGGCCCAGTAGAAGTATCAGACGAACTGTCCAAATGTTTTTTCCTTACGGCTTTAAATATAATACTAGGGGCTCTGCCCCTGGACGCTCCGCGTCCCAACCCCGGCTCGGCCTTCGGCCTCAGATGGCTGCTTCGCTTCGCTCGCAGGTGGAAAATTTGATAAAGAATCTCGTTAATCTTTTGCTCGTTTGTACATAGGTGACCGAGCATAAATTAGCTGTTTTATTTGGCAGCTGACTCAAACTCATTAAACATTATCTCCATAAGATTAACATGGGAAATTTGAAGGATTGTATACCGGGGCTCCTTCTCGGGTGAATAGCGGCTGAACGGATGATAATATATAAGACTTGACATATCTGTGAATGATTATGTTCAGTTTTTGATCCAAATTAGCTGTTTTATATATAATAGGTTTGTAAAAACCAATGTTTGAATTGAATTAAAATATAGTTAGCATTTTTCGTTGATTTTTGTTTGTGTTTGTTTTTATTTTGTCAATGTAACCTCAAAAAGGTAATACTACATTTGATACTGATTTGATCCAAATCAGTTGTTGATCAAAATCAGCTGTTTTAAGCTTTTCATACGAACAGCTGTTTTTGTGTCCTTGATAAAATCAAAAGAAATATTTCTTCTTCTTCCTTAAGATTGACCTCCCATAAGATTAACATTGAAACTTTGAGGGCCACTGGGGCGTAGCCCTAATGTCCTAGGACTTCGGTAAATGCTTGATGACATATCTACAGGTAATAAGACACATTTTAAAACAAAAATCATCAAAATCGGTCCATTAGGAGAAGCTGGGCGATTGGAAATAGGTTTTGACCAAATTCTTTTAATATATATAGATAATAGATTTTGTACTAAGCTGGACATCCGAATCAACAGTTTTATCTGTTATTTTATTCAATTAGTTGCTATGGAAATGAATGTAAACACATCTAAGAAATAATTATTATGTTGATTCAAAAGTCTAGGCCTAACCTAAAATTATGTTTAATTTATTTTATCTACCTTAACGGCAATTTAATTTAAATGGTTTTGTGCACATCTTTGCACAGTATGTTTTGAATGATATAAGTTTCATTTTTCAATTGTCGTTTTTTTTGTTTTTCATAATGTTGCTTGTATATTTGTATTACAGCTGTATAGACGTTATGGGTTTAACGCCCAACTTGATCCTGTGAATTTGTTAAGTTCCGACTAAATTTACAAATATTGAAATAAAAATGTTTTCATCAATACGAATTCCAGCCTATGTTAATCAGGAATAGCGTAGCTTTTTATTTAAAAAAATGTCAATTGGTTCAGTAGTTCCAGAGATTACCCCTACATACAAACAAAAACAAAATTTTTTTTACCTCTTTACAATAATATTAGTATAGATGGTATAAATGGTTATTTTTACTTCAACAAATGGCTTTGGTCACAAAGTTAGAAAAATGTAGATTAATTTTTTCAAGTTTGAAATCAGCTGATAATGGACATATCATAGGAAACGGCTGACTATTGAACACTAACACATTATTCGATTATTTAGTTACAAAAAAGAAAAAAACTACATACATAGGCTTACAGTAATTTAAAATATTATACAAAGTTCAAACTTATAAACCAAAACATACAAATAATGTTCAAATATATTTATAAATAATACCTTGTGGTATAAAAGTTAACAAATATACTTTTCCTTGTTCAGAATCGTGTTTTTATGAACAGGAATTTCTAAATTATTAATTTTATTACATATTGAAAGTGAGGTTATTAAAATAATAACAAATTTCTCACAGCTGAAAAATATTAAACAGCTGACGATTAATTTATGATTACAACTAAATTTTATTCTTCAATAAGAATTGTATTGACTTGATTTTTGAAGGGCTGTAGGTCGTAGCCCTTAGAAAAGACGAAAATTCTAAGGAAATTCGGCAAACCTACGCATTATTATCCCCTTTAATGTGAAACATAGGCCTAAATATTGAAGATTGGTTCAGTAGTCACTGAGAACTCAGACTTTCAACTGTGTATTAAATATATAGATATGACAAAATTGAAAATAAACATTGTGTGTTATTTTGTATTAACCCTTAGTAAGTTATTGTGTTATATATTTTCAGTGTTGATTTGAATTTTAAGTTTAAATTACACAACTGTTTGTCTCGTGTAAGAAATTACGAGTTCATTATAATAATGTAATTCAATATTTCACACTTAATCATAATGAAATTGCACTATTATCACTTGCTCAAGTTTTTTGAAAGCCCTTTCCTTACTTTTTTTATTGTATGCAAACGCTATTTATTGCCATTCAACTTCACATAAGTTAAAAAAAGGGCAGGGCCTATGAAATTTGTTTTTACATAATTATATTGATTATAAAATAAAGAGGGGGTCGGCTCTAGCTGTCGGCCATGTTGACTGACACTCCATAACACCAATGTTAAATTAAAATCCAAATTTTCCCTTTATTTTTGATCGGAAAATTATAAACGATATGTCATTTGAAAGCTATGATCAATATGCATGCAAATGGCTTTTTCAAAACTAAGAAAAATATTTTGTTTAATATTTATTAACAATTTAAAACATTGAATTTTAATATTTTTTTATGTTGTCACTATTAATTATAGCGAAAAACTACCAAGCCATTCGCATGAAGAATTTCGTCCCCAAGAGTTTGGTTTTTTTTTAAAACGGTATTTGAATAATTGCGGGTTTTAAATGGATTTAGGATGAGCAATGTCCGTGTAACCTACCGCCGCTTAGGGTGATTTTAAATATATTTTTACGTTGTAGCTATTAATTATAGCGAAAAATTACCAAGCCATTCGGATGAAGAATTTTGTCCCCAAGAGTTTGGTATTTAAAAAAAAAAACGGTATTTGAATAATTGCGGGTTTTAAATGGATTTAGGATGAGCAATGTCCACGTAACCTTCCGCCGCTATAGAGAGTCGCAGGCTGCTTTCTGTTTTACTAGAGCCGACCCTTACAGACCTTACAGTAAATGTCATAATTTTGGTTTTGAAACACGCACGAAGCAGACTGCGGCAAGGCTAGTCAGGAGTACAAGTGGGGGGCGTGACGTCAGAGTGGGCGGTGACGAGAGAAAGAGCGCGACGGAAGCGGTGCGTAGCAGCAATACCATGAACTATTTCTTCCTAGCGCTGCCCCGCGGCGCGATCAAGAACTATTTTCCCGACATCATAATCTTTGCCTCACTGCTGCCGTATGGATGCAAGATCTATTTATTATACATGATCTATGATAATACTCATTGTAGTGCATTAATCTTTTGTACATTTGTTTCTTAATACGTATTAAACATATTTTGTTCTTATAAACTTTTCGTTAAAGTTAATATTAAGGGAGCTATTAAACAACAAACGCCAAAAAAAAAGGTTTGTCAAAGCATGTAAATTTACTTTATTAACTATATTTTTTAAATTATTTAAAATACACAAAAATGGTTAAAGTAAAACTTATAGTATGTACCTTTAGCTATAACATGATGTGGATAATTACTTGTTTCAATTGATTGCTTGTCCTTGGAACATCGTCAAAGATAGCGCTTGCACACCGCTCCAGTGGTCCGACGCAGGTTTTATAACCGCTTCGCAGAGATAATGTACAATGGCTATTGCAATATAATTTTAGTAAATGTGTGTGCTTATATACTGTTTGTATACATATATTAGATTGTAAGTAGATTAGGTGAGTTTATATTACATATGTGTACATAATTGTTTATCCCTTTAATTAAAGTAGTTTCAATAACAAATATATTGGGAGTTTAATACTGTTATCTACCCTTTTATAGATTAGTTTATTTACTTAGTATGTTTTCCAAAACAAAAACCTTAAATAAGTAAACACAGAAATTTTAAATCGAATGCCAGTTTTGGTTTGGGGGGCTAACCCTATTGAATGAAATAAATAGGGCTTTCCATTATCCACCACTTGTAGACCCGCCGTGTTCCGGACTGGCATAAGCCGGTAGCTGTCACATTTCCTTGTGCAATAGAAAAGGATTAAAAAATATATGTTACATGACAGCATCATGGACCTCCCACCCACCCAAAACATATGTACAAGTCTTATGTTATACTATGAAGATATTTTAAATACGGGCCTAATAGCATTATTCGCAATATTTATTTTTAGCTTTATATTGGTATTTTATTAATTAATTATTATTAATATTATTAATTAATTAATATTTTACAACTTACAAATCACTGTAATAACAAGTGATAATTTCTACTGCATGGTGATTTAAATCTAAAAAAAATCGGCTGTTTTTCATCTATTTGAATGGAATTATGACATGATAAGCCATTACGGTTTTCACACATAGCGGAACAATTTAACCCTGACTAGTTTCCACACGTCGTTTTACAACTGAATGATAATAGCTATAGGAGGTCATCTGGAGCAAAAGACTTTGAGCTAGAAATAGACCTTAGAGCCTCCTTTGTCCCGTCGTTACCTTTTACATTTTCGTTCTTCCATCCCCAGTTCGTAGGCTGAAGGTTGTTGCCAATCCAAACTTGAAATTGTAAACTCTCAATAGATGTTGGTGAGCTGCTTCTGACGTTGGAGGTAATTTCACTAAGTCAAAGTTATATTTAAGCGTTGATTTACTGGTAATAGAAGTGAACGTCAAATAACGGCCTTCACTCAAATTTTAATATTTGCTTAGCACATACAAATCTAGAATGAACTTTCTCCCTTCTCCAATAATTCATGGCTAGACGTATTTGCATTAGAAAATGTCTCTGCTTGAATTATGGCTTGGATACTTGTCTTGATAATATCGACAGATTTTGTTTTCCCCAAGCCAAAGAAAGAAGTTGTGCCACATCCAGTAACTGTATAAGCAAATAAAAGATGTTGCCAGATACTGCTGTGTAAATCAATAAGTTAATTTACGTTGTAGTATACAACTGATGATGTTTTACTATAAACTGACTTTTGAAAGATTATTGGATTATCCTGTGGTGCAAGGGTCACAAGTAATACTAACAGGTCTGTATCTGACTCCACTACAATTGCTTTCGAAAATCTGTTTAGCTGTTCAATTCCTAATTTTACAATATCCAAATCTGTGTCTATCTTAGCTATGACGGAAAGTATTGCAATGTTCCGGAGGTCTGCACTTACTAACTGAATAAGTTGTTTTTTGTTGCTCTTGTTTGAAAGGAATGCCTTTTGTTTTGTAATGCACTTATTGTTAGTGTTTCTATCAAAGTCTATGTCACATGAAGAGATTTTGGCCGATCTTCTTGCCTGTTCCTCTCTCTTTATTGTGAATTCTTTAGGATATACATCAAATACAACATAGTTCTTTTTTCATATCTACTGTATTAATAACATGGGAGCAATAATTCTGGAATATTTCTTCAAAAGTTCCTTTCTTTTGGCCAAGAAACACAATGTAAAAGGAAGCCTCTATCAATGATTATGCCGACATCATCCCCTTGAGGTAATCCATTGGTAATACCCTCAGTAAATACTTTTAGGAAACACGATTTTGATCCTTTGCGTAGTGAGATAACACCAAATAAAGAAGGTGGCTGTGAAGCTAACTCGTATCCAAGATAAAACTTCAACGTACTTGGGCTGTCACAGAAACATAAGATCTGGTTGAAAAGTTGTTGAGAGTTTTCCATAACAGTTCGAATAGCTACTGACTTGTGACTTACTTGGGTCACGACCATACCTTTCCTTTTTAGCTTTAATTCTCAAAATTTCTATCCTTTCATTTTTTCCATAAACCGTTTTTTTATTTCATATGCATTGTCAAAATTTACTCTTTCGTCTGAAATGACACCTAAACCTAAAAACGCTAACTCTCCTGATAGCTGTGTAAACGGGTTGTTTTAAGTTAGCCATGAAATAAACTTTTGTTTGTCGGAATATTCTGTCAGCTTGTTTGTCGAAGTTCTTCTAAGTGCTGTTCACCGAAAGTTATTCTGTTATCAAGAAACTCTTCTACAACTTCATGCACTTTAACATAATATGGAACCTCCAGGACACATTCTGTCAAAGTGCTGTCAGTGATTCCTCTGCCATGAGTTAGGCCTCCAACTGATTTCATGGGACGCATCAGGCACTGCTCTAATGACATGTCTGACCAAACCCCTGACCAGAATTTTCCACTTCTGCTGATAGTAAAATATCCTTTATTCGCAAACAATTCAAATTCTAGTGGGGAAAGTTTTGATTCCGATTTCAACATTTCTTGGGTGTACTTATGAGTTGACTTATGTTGTCCTACAGCATGAAAATACGGTAATCACCATGCAGTAGAAATTATCACTTAATTTGTTATTACAGTGATTTGAGGGTTGAAAATATTAATATAAATAAAATATCAATATAAAGATGAAAATAAATAATGTGAATAATGTTATTATTTAGAATCTCGTTATAATGTAACATAAACTTAAGACTTGTCCATGATGCTGTCATGTAACATATATTTTTTAATCCTTTTCTTTTGCACAAGGAAATTGTGACAGCTGCCGGTTTAAGCCAATCCAGTCCTCTGTCATAGCTCAACCGCTATGGTACTTGCCTCATAAGCAAGACGTCCCGGGTTCAAATCCCGCGGGGGACCATAAAATATTTAAAACCCAAAAAAACATGCTCGTTAGCCGAAAGGCACAAAGTGGCATGGAAAGCAAAAAAAAAAAAAAAAATTAAGCCAATCCGGAACAAGGCGGGTCCATAGGTGCTGGATAATGGAAATACCTATTTATTTTATTTAATAGAGTAGGATTAGATCCCAAATCAAAACTGACATTCGAAATAAAATTTGTGTGTTCACTTATTCAAGGTGTTTTGTTTTTGTTTTTGAAAAAGCATACTAAGTAAAAAATAATCTACAAAAGGCTACAATTCAAGTATTAAACTTCCAATTCATTTGTTATTGAAATTATTTTAACTAAAGGGATAAACAATTATATATAAAAAAATAATAAAAAAACTCACCTAATATATATATATACAAACAGTATATAAGTACACACAATTACTAAAATAATAATGCAATAGCCATTGTAGATATATCTCTGCGAAGCATTATAAAACCTGTGTCGGACCACTGGAGCGTCGAGCAAGCGCTATCTTTGACGATGTCCCAAAGACAAGCGATCAATTTAAACAAGTAATTATCCACATCATATTAAAGCTAAAGATACGTACTACAAGTTTTATTTGAACCATTTTTGTGTATTTAAAATAATTAAAAAAATATAGTTAATAAAGTAGATTTATATGCTTTGAGAAACCATTTTTTTGTGTTCTTTATTTAAGGCTAAACATCCCTGAAAAAGTTGTGTTTTTGGCCCGATAGATGGCAGCACCTCTGCGGCAAATTTGTACTACGAATAATTTCCGTAATTATTATCCGATTTTTGTTTTGTAAGTTATTTTGTAAATGATATGAATAAAACATTCACGCTATTGCGATGATTTTTTAAAAAATTTATTTATAAAAAAGTTTTATACAGAATATTTTTTGCTGTAATATTTTGTTTAAATCGCAGGTAGTCATTTTGTAAATACAAATTTTAAAAGAATTTTGCCGTTTTCAGATACTAACTCGGTCAAATGGTCGTATCGGAATCGTTTTTTAAAGATATTATCATTATTTCTCTCACGCTCCGGTCCCCTCCCCCCGCCGCGTAGCGCACCATCCCCCCCTGCCAGCCGCTCTGCCCGGTCCTGCAACTGTAGAGTTCGTCAACTCACTCACTACTCGCATTCATACTCTGGCCTTACACACTTACTAGACTAGACTACTGATTACGACAGGTGTTTGTTATCTGTTAAAAAGTATTTTCTGTAAGTCGAAAAGAGACTTCTAGAATAAATATAGAAAAATATACAGTAGTTCAAATTAAAGGATTTATGAAAGTAGGCCTATATACAGGTTCTTTGGCCATACATTATTCAATAACACCAGGGTATGTATAATATTACCCTATAACGTTAGTTATTTGTTTCAAATAAAACTTATATTTTAATACATGAAAACGAGAAATAAATAAAAAAATAATAGTGCAAAATACCATTTATTTAAAGTAAGCCTGAGGTGTAAAAAATAAAATATAATATAATTCAATATGTTGAATGTCAAGGTGAAAAGTTCTACCTTAATAATATGTTTAACATTTTTAGCAAATTTTGATATTTGTAATTAGTTTTAAGTTCTTTGTTCTGTGAGTATCAACAGCTATCCTCCGGAAATGTTTTTTCTGTGAACTTAGCAGCACTGCAATAAATATGACAGTTGATCTAGTGATTGAAGTTGCTACAGAAGATAGCTGAAAGACTTCTCTAACTATTAATGTCATAATTTAAGATAATATATTGTCTTTTCATTTGTAATTTGCCTTTAAACTTAAGTAAAATACGTGATGTGACACCCGTTACATTTTGTTTACAAAAGTTGGTATTACAAAATGAACAAACACCTTAGGAAAATACTTTTACTGTAAAAGTAAGAGGTTTTGTTTCCCTAATGTTTTGGTATTATTATTTTAATTTTAGTTTTATAATTTAATGAGTAATTCGCGTAACGGGTGTTACAATTCAACACAACTCACAACCATTCAGTGTTTAGTATATTTATATTCATTTTAAGTAGAATTTAAATACATAGCCCTATTGAGAGTTTATTAATTTTGGTAGCAACACTTAAAAAGTTAAGAATGATATGTTATTTTAAATAAAATTGAACACGATAACACCTTCAAATTTCATACTGCGAATTTCCTATTTGTAATTCCAGAATCAATCTTTTAACATATTTACTGGGCAATGAATGTTAGGCGTATCAAATGATTTTATTTATCTTTAAAGTTTTAATTCTATTACTATTACACCTCATAAATTTTTTTCTCACGATAAAATGATGAATGACGTTGTAAAGTGTCAGCAGCATTTGCAAAAAGCCAGAGAGTGAGATAAAAAAAGAAGAGAAGAGAACAATACACTAAAAGAAGAACAACTTGAAAAGATCTTAAGCAGAGTACAAAAATGTAGGGAGAAAAATAAGAAGCGCAATTACCATCAATATCTCAGATTTCGCTGGGATATTAAATATCATATTCTGAGAGATGACAAATTTAAGAATATTTTTGGCAAATTACAACAACCTACAGTAGCCCAAAGGACATTTTACAATTCTTTACGAGTTTCCACTAGCAGTTGATATTTTTGAAAAATGAATGCGCTTATGAAGTTCCAAATTGTTAATTCTAGAATTTGATTTAGCGATTATTTTGTTTTTATTTAAAGTTTTAGGCCTATTCTATTAATTCTTGATAGGGGCATATATAAGACTGATCTTTAGTAAGTCTAATTTATAATAGGCCCTAAGGCATGGTATAAAAAGTACTGAACTATATCCATGTAATGTATTAAGTATATATTTGTTAAGTATAGGTTTTTTTATGAAATATAAGTTTTTATTTCTTATAGATCACTATAAGATCAAAGAAACCTCAATTATACTTCTTGTTGTTATTTGACACCTTATTATTATATAATATATGTTAAAAATCTTAATTTTAGCAACTGCGTAACACCCGTTACACAAAATTTAATTTTATGTTTAAAAAAATTGAATGCCAATATCAATTTGAATTACAGTTCCATTACATACATTTACTGTGGAATAACTCATATTTTTTTCAAAATTTTATAGTTTTGACATTCACAGAGTTTTTAGAACATTTACATGAAGTTCAATTTCACTATCCATTTTCAGTAACACCCGTTACACTCCTTTTTTCTATATTTTAGGCTAACTAAGATATAGTTAGCCTTCGTTGAAAGCCGAAGTTGCTTTTTAGATTTTGTTGTTCCTCGGCGATCCATTGAGAAAACAAATGTTAAACGAAATTACGTTCTCAATAACAATAATTACAAGACGACGCAATAGTACAACAAATAAGAATCGCGGGAGAGCACATGGATGGAAGCGCGGGAAACCGTCATGCAACTGTATACAAGCAACATCTGAGACGCGTGGTGGGGGGATAGGTGGCACGAGTGAGTCACAGCGGCACTGCACCTGCTTCGTGTCACTCTCGCGTTTGTTCTCATTACTGTAAATGTATAAACAACGATACCGACTAAACCAGGAAGGCGATTTTAAAAATTAAAAGTGTAAAATTAATTTAAAATTATTGTCTTCAAAATGACTACCTGCGATTTGCATTTTTCGTTTTGTAACCCAATTATTTTATTATTATTTTTTAAACCAGCAACTTAATTAAAATTTAGCTTCATTGGCGTGAATTCTAATCTTATTCCGTTTACAAATCAGTTTTGCAAATGAACATCGGACGAAAATTCCACCAATAAACACCAATACAAAATGGCTCCATTTTGGTGCTGCGCCGTGGTGGCAGAATTTGGAACTAATCCTGGGACGTTTAGCCTTAATAGCTCCATTAATATTAACTTTAACAAAAAAATGTATAAGAACAAAATATGTTTAATATCAAGGAACAAATGTATAAAAAACTGATGCACTATGATGGGTATTAGCGAACTTGTAAGCAATCTAGTGAAATTCTGCATTTGTACGCTTCAAAGGGGGGGGGGGGTTGGAGGGGCAGCACAAGGGGAAGAGGCGGGGAGTTTTGAGAAAATACATGTCTCACCTTATGACCCTTGTCTATCACATATAAAAAATGTAGCTTTAATATTAATTAGTTGCGACAAATGGTGATTTTCGGCCTTTAATGATTGGGCACCCAACGTACGACGGTTATATACGTTTTCCTACAATCCACAGTGTACGTTAAAGAGAGTTTTGTTTATTTGATCTAATTTAGTAAAACAAAGTGAAATGAGTTTATAAAATATAAATGTACAAAATGTCAGCTCTCTACCTTTAAGAAAAGTATACAAATTAATATTTATTGTTATAGGGGTTGTTTCAGCCCTTAAATCAAAATTAATTCTAGCCTATGTTACTCAGGGAGAGTGTAGTTTTTTATTAGTAAAACTATGTTTTCAATCGGTTCAGTAGTTCCAGAGATTACCCCCTACATACAAACAAACAAAACATTTTTACCTCT
>JAGFPH010001244.1:235456-248927 GCA_018207615.1 Philaenus spumarius | reverse complement strand
GTATTATTTGTTATAATATTTAATTTTTGGGTAAAGCGAATATTCCTACATTATTATTTCAAATAGGCCTAATTTTGTAAGCAGTCTTGTAATAGGAACATAAAAATTTATTTTTTCTAAAAACAATTTTGAAATTAATATATATTTTTATACACTTTTATTTAGAACAAAATTAAAAAAACTTTTGTACCTATAATAAAAAAAAATACAAACAATTTTGACTACTTTTTATAGTATTAGCAAGCCCAGAATACGGGTCAAGCCCAGGTAGAGTCCCCTCGAACGCACGCACACTCACACGCCTGACCGCTGGTGATTAGGACCTCCCTAACTTCCGCTCCATTAGTCAGAGCTAGTGGGCGTTCCCAGTGTCTCTAAAAAAAATTTTATTTGTCATTTTAGTTAAAAACTTTTAACGGATATACATTCTACGCAATATTACAAGAAAAATGATATAAAATAATATGCAGTTTACTAAAACTGCTGAAAATCATTGATATTAAATATTGGTTTATAACAAACTCAAGTTAATCAAAACAAATTTAATATTATATTAAAAGGGCTCAGACGAGTACAATCACTTGAAAAAATTTAATCACGTTCAGTTAATTACGTTTAGTTAATTAAAAATTAATTTTAAGTACATTCACATTGTTTGCCCTAACACAAGTAATATTTGAACTGGCCAATCGCACGATTTACGGTATAATGCAGCATAAATATGTTACCTACTGTGAAGCGGGGTCTGTGACCTTTCATTAGAATGGCAGGTATTGAAAAATAGTTTCCGGTACTCAGAGAGGGTTTTCTTCTTCTTCTTCTTCTTCTGTGGGCGGTCCGAAACCTTAAGCACGTCAGCCTCTTGGGCTTATTGCGCTCCCACTTAAGGATGTTGAACCCTTAGTTACCCTTGTCGAGATCCATAAGCCTGTTGAACTTAAGGATCTTGCTGACAAGGTCATCCTGAGGTATTGTTTGTCCTTTGTTCAGCCTGCCAAAGGTTCTATGACTCACCTGCTCAAGCCTCTCACACTCGAAGATAAGGTGTTCCGCAGTCTCCTCCTGCAGGCCACATTTCCTGCATTTAGGATCTCCGGTAAAGATACCCATATTTTTCATATGTTTCCTGAAGTGGCCGTGCCCTGTGATTAGGGCAATCACCTCTTTTGCCTTGCACCTACTTAATGACAGGATGTCCGATGCAATTTGTCTTGATGGATCAAGAAGTGAAAGCTTACTCATCTTTAAGCCTTGAGTGTTCTTCCACCTCCTACTATGTTCCATCCTTGCCCAGTCGGCAACCACTTGCATGGCTGTCGTCTTGGATATGCCACAGAAGGGTTGCGGTCCTGTGAAGTCAGAAGCTGACGCCCTGTTTGCCAGCCTATCTGCACGTTCGTTTCCATCTACTCCAGCATGTCCTGGAACCCAACAGAGTGTAACCTCGTTGATGCCCGCAAGCTGTTTGATGGATTCGGCGCATTCCCAGACTAATTTTGACCTGATCTCATTTGAGCTCAGGGCTTTTAATGCAGCCTGGCTGTCTGTGTATATGCAGATTTCTCTATTCATGTGCCCGAGTCTTAGGTTTTCCCTCGCACATTCCAATAAAGCTGTGATTTCTGTTTGGAACACTGTTGGATTTTCCCCCATTGGCAGCACACATTCCTGCCTGGGGTATCCACCACAGATCCCTGCACCTGTACTCCCTTTAGTCTTTGAGCCGTCCGTGTACCATTCCAGCTCATGCTCAGGGAGGGGTCTTCTTCCCTCTGACCATTCCTCTCGGTCTGGTATTACCACCCGGAATGGTTTTGAGAAAGAGTATCTAGTTTTCATATGGTCCGAGATCATATCCAGCACCCGATCTCTGGCAACCAATGTGGTTATCCTGGCGTGTCCCAAGTCCCTTGGGCCTTGTATCCAGAGTTCCTCGCATTGGAGGCGATAAGCACTCTTCCTGGCCGCTGCACTAATAAATAGATCCAGGGGGAGAATGTCCAGACAGCAGTCCAGGGCAGCACTTGGAGCACTTCTTAGCGCTCCCGTGATGGCAAGACAGGCAAGCCGCTGCACCCTTGCCAGGTTCGCCACCACGCCCTGGACCTCTGTTCTTGTCCACCATACAATAGCGCCATACGTCATGGCCGGTCTCACCACGGAGGTGTAGAGCCAATGCATCAGCTTAGGCCTCAACCCCCATGTCCGCCCAACCATGCGCCTGCTCGCCATGAGTGTCCACTTACCTCTATCGATTATTCGATTGAGCTGTGCACAGAAGTTCAGCCTCTGGTCCAATATCACTCCCAGGTACTTAACCTCTGTTGTTATAGTGATCCCACTACCTTGAAGGCTGAGGGGCCGAAGACCCTCCAGTTTCCTCCGTCTGGTAAATGGGATGGCCAGAGTCTTGCTCGGACTGACACTCAGCCCCGTTCTCCTACACCACTTCTCAACGGTTCCCAGTGCCACCCCAAGCAGCTCCGTAACAGTTGGAGAGAGGGTTTTAACCAAGACGGAATGTCCCATTTGAGCCATATACATTTATTACCAATTTTGTTCGTGCATAATACAGTAGGACTATATGCAGAACAATAATATTTTATGTCACAAATTAGTTATTAAATTTAAAGTGAAAAGTTAAAGCACGGTTAAAGCAGTTTATGAGAACCCAGTCACAAACATAAAAATATACATACAAAACTCTGTTTATTTTAGAGTAGAGCATAATACTGTATTTTGTTTGTAAGACTTATAGGGTATATTCCAATATTTTATATCATGGTTTTCAGGAGTTTCAGTAAAGTAAACTGCATATTATTTTATATCACTTTTCTTGAAATAATGTGTAGAACGTATATCTGTTAAAAATTTTTGCCTAAAATGCTAAATAAAAAAAAGTTTAGTGTAACTGGGAACCTCCACTAGGTGATTAATGAAGCGGAAAATAGGATGGGCACGTTCGGTCCTCGCCGGCCCTAATTCCCTGTGTCTGTGTGAGTGAAACTACCTGAGGTCGACCCGCATTCTGGGCTTGCTAATACTATATGTAGGTCTAAAGTTGAATTTTTTTCTGTTATTGAACATTTTTGGTTTCTTGAGCTAAATAACATTGAACATATTACATGAATAAATTTTTTACTGGCATATATTATAAAGTTGTTACACCTTTAAAAAATATAGTACTTTTATTTACTAAACCCTGTATAAATTATACACAGTCGACACGGCTCAATAAAGAATTGTGAAATATTACAAAAAGTTTTTAATTTATTTATTTATTAATAATACACAGATTTACAATAATACTTAACCTTATAACGGCCAAACGACACCACAACACCATGTTTCACGGCGCAAACGCAACAACTTCACACATTTGCATAAAATTTGCATATATTTGCATAGTCGCTAATTTAACCCACTTAAAATTATCCAATCGTAATAAAACTGGCACCATTGGAAAGGAAATGAATTAAACTTTAATTTTTGTATTTACAACTTTTTCGTAAAACGTATATTTACATACGTAATCATCGTTTTAAAATGTGCACATCGGCCTACAGCTCTTTCCACGCGGGAATCTGCGCACAATTGTACTGTTATTTCTCACTCTTGCAACGTTTCCCACCATCTACAATAATGTTTCTTTGGCATTTCTAACAAACCGTTGGATTGGTTGTGATTTCATCTTTCTGTTGGTGTCTTCCAATCAGATTTCACAGTACATTTACTGTTTCAAACAAGATTTACTGTAAACCCTTGCGATTGGACAGTCTCTCAACCGATAAACACGCCTTTTGTCAACGATTATTTAGTAGGCAACGCCCAATGATTTGACAGATTGCTTTATACGATTTTGTAGACGAAAGTCTGTAGTATCTAATGGTAGTAAGTAAACTGGATAAAACCGGTTTTGTGATTGTCTAAACAGCAGTGACAAGTTACGTTGTTGTGAGATCGCCTTGGGCGTTCGTTCCCACGCTATTCAAGTAGTCCGACCTACAGCACGTGTTAGCTCGGGAGTTTTTATTCCACTGATGTATTTTTGTTATTCAAACGAATGTAACTCAAACACTTTTGTGAACTAAGGAAAGACAAGTACACCGTTCTTTTCTTTGATTTATCCTCTACCACTTTCTTATAATAATATTTCATTTTTTGTCAAAGCATATACGTAAAGCACGTTACAATCTAGGCCTAGGTAAATACCAGTTGTGTACTTGAAACATAAAAACGGTTTTTTTCAAAATAAAAAATTTGAAATTGATAAATGTTTTTATACAGTTCTATTTAGAACTAAATTACGAAACTTTTTTACGCTTACGAAAAAAATACAAAAAATGTTTACTAATTGTTATGTAGGCCTAAAGTTGAACTTTTTCCTTTCGTTACTGAACATTTTTTGTTTCTTGAGCTAATAACTTTTACAATTTCAAAATAAACTTATTTTTAGTGGCATATTTGAATTCTTTGAAGTTTCTTCTACAAAAAAGCTATTGAACACATTTGGATTGGGGTTCATTTACTATTTTTGGCGAATTTTTAAAAATATGCTTGCAAAACGCTAAAAACGGGCTGGCCAATTTTAGCTTTAACCGTGGCCGTTGTTGGGTTAAATATAGGGTTCTTTGGTGTTTCAACTTTAACTTATTACTGAATACAATTTATTCGAGCACAGTTTATACAAATTGACTTTATAATAAAATTCTAGTTTATGCTTTATTTGAGAACTCTGTATCTGGGGTCTTAAGATTCATGGTTGTTAAATATGCAAGTGTTTAAATTTATATATACAAAATTATTATTATTATACATTAACAATTCTACAAACTATGAATATCAAGTTCAAATCTTCATTAAGGGTCTGCTCCAGTAAACGAGAAAGCAACCGGAAACGAAAGCGCTTCTCACTATATCCCTATCTAAACAGTGCAATTTCTTGCAGCTGAACGCTTTGACATTGCCTCATTTCAAACCATTTTATAAGTCTATCTCTTGTAATTGAGTGTTGAAAAAAAACTGAATATTCTTTATAAAATTTCGGATCCGGCTTGCAAATTATTTTTCATTATTAATTTTTTATTGTGTTAGGAAAAAATTCAAACTTTGTACTTACAAAATGTCAATTACATAAAAAATCAAAAGCATTTTAAAAAAAAAACTAAATTGCAAGACGGATGCATATTGTGACTGTGCTTAAAATGAGACCTTGCAAACAATTTTATGATAAAAAATAAACAAAATAAATGGTTTGAAATTTAACATTGCTCTTATGGGATAAAAATCCAAGATGACCACCACTACAGCAGACCCTTAAGGTTCAATTTACTTTTACAGTTTGTGAAAACACTTTAATATAGGCAAGTAAGTTCTAATTTTAAAATGTTAGTTGGATTAGTATTACCTCTGTTTCTGCAGGTTTCTTTTAAATTTATCTTACTATACTTTTATACTTGGGACATCTTCTTCTAAGGATTTATATTTAATTCTTTTATTTATTTCAAATTATTATTCCTTTATAGTTATAAGATATATGCACCAGGACAATGTTAGATCATCAATGTTCAATTGGTAAGTGTTAATTAAAATTTTTAGGCCTCCCACCCGCTATAATGGTGTATGTCTGTCTGTAGTATATTTGCTTTGGCTCATCGCCGTGATAGCATTGAGTTTGAAAGGATAATTTTACAAAAATGTTTTTATGTCCACAGAAATGTCTAATCTTGTTCTAATATCACGTTTTACTTATTATTTACAATATAATTTGTTTATTATGTTGTAATTTAATTTTATATCACGTAAACTTTATATAAGTTTATATCCTGCCAATTCGATATATCGTTCTATCACTAAACATCTGTTACTTCGTCTCTGTGGTCCATAACGAACTGTACCATCAAAATATTTACCCAACTTCTATCATTTGTTTTCACGTCTGCACTTTTAATAAATTGTCTTACACTTTTAATAAACTGTACTTTCAGTATATTAGTTTGTTTTTAATAATAAATAATTTACAATATTTATTCTTATACTAATTTTCCTTATGAAATACGCTGTCGTACAAAAACAATTAAATGATTCTTACGCCTTAATTTAGGTTATAATTACATTTTATTTTGGTTATAATCCTTTGTAAGCTGTGATTTACAATTGGTTCAGTTAAATTTCTAAATTCCAAAGTTTTAAATAATTTGTCATTTTAAGATTAAATTTTGATTCATTATTGTGACTCCTACTTCCTGGACCATTATTGTAAATTTTTTAAATTAATTTACCAACCTTCAAATGGTCCTGTTAATTTTCCCTCTACTGCTACTGGGTCTTACAATTAAGTTTATACACACCGCTGTTTTTATAGGTGTTATAGGTCTTGTGCAACTTACGCAAAATAGATCCCAAGTTGTTGACATTTTTTAACGCTATATAATAGTTGTGTTTGTTTAGAATGTGAACTAACGCAAATTGAAAATTCCTGCTATATTCCATGGAGACGTATTTTTTATCAGATTTGGTATGTTTGGTCTTGGTTTGTTTGCGTATAATTCTGTCTACCATGTTATGGTGGTATCCGTTTTTTGCAGTGATGTACCTAATGGTGTTGAGCTCGTTATTAAAGTCAAGAAGAGTTAAGGGGTGTGTATAAACTTAATTATGGCGAATGTGATATGCTCTACATCGGTCAAACGTTCAAAGATAGGTACTGAGAACATTTACCCAAACGTACTCTTAACCAAACGTCCACGTATGCTGATCATTTGATTGACACAAATCATTTGACCAATGATATAAACAAAGACATGGAGATTCTAAGGAAATGCTCCAAAGGTAAACAAATGGACACACTGGAACAGTTCCACATTTACAAAGCCATAAAAACACAACCACATGATATACTTAACGATCAGGTACAGTTTAAATCCAACGCTATATTCGACATTATATTAGATTTAAATACACCGGCAAGCTATGCAACCAACCATACAGTGCAATGATGGTCTATCTGTTTCTTTCTCTTAGTTCGCGTTTGAGACGACCCGCAAGTACTTGTGTGGAAAGTTATGTCCCATTTTAATCATTTAACGATCCTTTAATGGTGAATATTACGTGTTTATACTTTATGTGTTGTGTAGTGTTTTGTGACATGTGATCATCGTCTGAAATAATGACAGAGGTATGTGTCGAAACTAGTAAGACCCAGTAGCAATAGAGGGGAAATTAACAGGACCACTTGAAGGTTGGTAAATTAATTTTAAAAATCAATTTTGAGGTTATTTTCCCTAGGTTATTACAAATATTACATATCATTGTACTTTTAAACCACAAATCTTATGAAAATGTTATAATATAAATTCTTTGAATTTTTTCAACAAAAAAACTTTGGAACACTTTTGGTTTGGTAGCCTATATAATTAGGTACTATATTTGGAGAATTTTTGAAAAAATGCTTACTAAACGCACCAAAATGGCTTGGCATTGCAGAAAGTTTGTGAACTACACTTTTAAACTAAATATAGGGAACTACATATAGGGTTAAAACAACACACTTCAAGGACTCTAAAAGTACAAACTAAAACAATTGCGAACAAATATTACAGATAGAAAACATGCAAAATGCAGGTTCATGATACTTAGATTGTAATGTTCAGCTATTTTGGTTAGGTTTGGACTGAACTAAATCAAGCCATAATTAATTAAGAAACTACACACTTCAGTATCACAAAAAACACTAGCCTAATAAAAACAGTTAACAATTAATAAAAAAGAAATTGCAAAACTTAACTACTTGTAAAATGTAGATGCATGGTAGTTAGTTAGACCTACCGTTCAGTCATTTACATTTACAATTTATAGTAGGCCTATTCTTAAATATAGTAAACATATAACAAAATATAGCATTTGATGCTAAATTTACTATTTCTGTAACGTTGAGAATTTCATTTTGAGGATAATATTTCATAACATATTATTAAAACGAATGCAAAAATTGAATGACCGATATAATATTAAATAAATAAATGAAAACTTTTTGTACTGTTTCACAAATCTTTATTGAGCCGTGCCGACCTAGGTTTCGCCAGCTACGGCATTATCGAAGGCAACTTAAAGACTAAAGGAACAAGAAAAATTCCAACACACAGCAGTACCAACGGTCGTTAGTATAAATGATATAATATTACATAGATTCATTCAATAAAAATGCATTTTATGTATTGTCTGAATAATATTCAAATTATATACGTGAAAACTTCATTAATGAAAAATGTATGTGTATAAATCACAAGAAGGACACATGAGCAAAAACAGAGTTTGTTATTTTTATTTTTTATGACATTTTTAGTAAACTAGCTTTACTAACTGTGAATATACAAATTTGTGTTTAGGTATAGTATATATATATATGCACGATTTTGGTGCTGTTTGACTGCCATACATGGGGGAAAACATATGCTATATGGCTGCCAGGCCATTTAGCAGCCGCATACGGCAGCCAGATCGCTGAACCTCTATTTCATGCTTATAACATTAAAACAGACCTAAGTTTTAAGTTTCAGAAGGCCGCCAAATTAGTCATAGTTTTGATTATTTGTATATCATTAGTTCATGAAAGTTAAGTGAGGAGCGCTGCGGTTGTAGACTTATACGCGAATGTATATAAACTTTTCAAAACGATGAACCATTTGGCGACCGAGACTTGGCAACGCTGTGTCTGACGCAGTAGTTTCCTTTCCCCCCTATTCTTCCGGTGTCCCTTTCAGCTCGCTGAGACTGCTAAATATTGCTTGTACTGACTCCAAACTGTCTTGTCAACAATAATCTCTATTTACAGGGTGTTTTAGAATTCATGTCAGATATGTTAGGGTGTTGTTCCTGGACTAAATAAAATATGTTAAAAATTTCCGAATACCAATAGTTACCCGTACAGCCACCATTTTGTTTTTTCACATAACAATTTTTAATTTGAAACGACTCTTTGCAATACATTTAAATTTTATTACATAGCTTTATGATACAAAAACCTAATCCCAGGAAAAACAATTACATCATGGGATTTACAATGTTTATTTTCAAAATAGCGGTCCTTTAAAATCTTTAAATTAAAATACCGGAAAAAAGGTAAATCATACAAATTTTTTTAAAGAAAAACTTTTTTTAGAAAATTTAATTTTTAATCAGATTCCACTAAGAAAATCGGTTGTTATAAAAGTGAGATATGTTTGAATGTTTGTAGAAAAGGCAGCAAAATGGTACCGGTATCCCAGTTTGCTGCCTTTTCTACCTAGTGGAGTGATTAACAAATATTTTAGATGAAAAAAATTAGATGCAGGTTGTCCTAATTTCCAAACGATGTTCAGTAGGCTACATACAAAACATAAAGCTTTTAACACTTATTGACAACAAAACTGTATGTTACATAGAGTACATTAGGTTAGTTTTACTACTTTCAGAAGTTAAAAAAGTTTTTTTTGTAGAATTGGAGCTTCAAGGAAGTTAACTTCTAGTTTTTACTTGAATATAGTTTAATTTAACAAAATATAATATATTTTAAAGGGTTTATTTTTATACATTATAACTTTATATAACCGAACTGCTATCAAATAAACATTATTATTGTAGTTTTTCAAACATAACATGAGCACAATCTAGGAACCAACAAATATCAAGTTTCATTTCAAGGTTTTATTTATTTATAATTCATCATTTTAATTACGGCTTGTTTTGGTTTTGAAGTCACACACACTAAGAGGTTAATCTATATAGATGCCGACAAAGAAGCACAAACAACGACGTTATCAATCCAGATAGAAATCTGATGACTAATTGTAATTGCAAAGCGGGAACATAGTACGATAGACATGTTTATTCACAATGGTTTGAATAAAATGAAGATACGCATTGGGCTGAATAGTTTCGTAAAAGTTTATAGACCGTTGACGTTGATAGACAGAGTACCGGTATCAGCTGATCACACTTATTCCTTCTCTCTCTCTCACACACTGCTACTGACAACAGTCGTGCTGGTGTACAATAAAGCCTGCCCTGTACCCATCATAACATTTTACTAAAAACGTATGTCTTCTATTTTATAGTGACACAGCTTGTTTTTAATAATCCAAACTTCTGTTAGGACAATTACACAAGAGCTGAAAAAAAAAAAACTGAGCTATTTTGCTTTGCTCCTGTACGGTTACAATTAAAAAAATGAGTTTTTTTACCCTCCATTTTTTGAAAAGTGGGTGTTTTTTAAATAAATATTTAGAGCTGGAGCGTTGCACAGGCATCGTAAGAAACTTGTACCTTCAAAATATCTGTTAAATTGTTTCCTTGGGCCTAAAGATACTGAGTGTAGTGTTTTGCAACCAAAATGTACCTCAAAGTACATAACCATCTCTCAAATTGCAATAATAGGCCTATAGTCTATATCTATACTTCTATACTAATATTATAAAGAGCTAAAATTTGTTTGTGAGTATGTTTGTTTGTTTGTTTGTTTGTATGAATTGCATGTAAGGGGTAATCTCTGAAACTACTGAACCAATTGAAACATTTTTTGTTTCAATAAAAAACTACACTATTCCTGGGTAACATAGGCTAGAATTCATTTTGATAAAAACATGTTTTATTTCAATATTTAAAAATTTAGTCGGAAAAATTCACAGGATGAAGTATGGCGTTAAACCCATAGCGTCTAACAGCTGTTATACCAATAAATAAGCAACATTTAAAAAAAACTAAAATACGACAATTGAAAGATGAAACTTATATTATTCAAAACGTACTATGCCAAAGATGTGCACAAACACATACATTATGTATGTATGTGCCGTTAAGATTGGTAAATTTATTTAAACACAATTAATTAATTATAGTTTAGGCCTAGACTGCTGCTGATGCATAACTCATGTATTTTTTACATTCATTACCATGGCAACCAATTGAATAAAATAACAGATAAAACATTTTTGATTCGGATGTCTAGCTTAGTACAAAATAATATTTATTTTTAAGTTTAGGCCAATCATGTTTCAACATCACAAACCAATAAAAGCTTGCGTTAAGGAATTTTAAAATAAGAAACCTCTATATTAAATCTTATTTAAAAATAAATAATAGGTACATATTATAAGAATTTAATATTATCCCTATTTATTGTTAATATACGGTAATTGGTAGTGAGCAACCTAAAGTTAGATTATAATATTCCTACACATACATCCTAATTAAAATAAATAAGACATAATAGAATTTAATAGTAGGCCTATTTATTGATAATGTACGGTAATTTATTGATAGTGAGCAACCGAAAGTTAGATTATAATATTCCTACACATACGTCCTAATTAAAACAAATAAGACATATTAGAATTTAATAGTAGTAGGCCTATCTTATCTTCTAAAGCGAAGAAAAAATGTTTGTCTGCACAACGGATCTGGAAACTCCGTCCAAGGATTTTTTATTTTTTTATTTTATTTGCGGTTTTTGGCCACGAGGAATCTATTGGAGCTGGACACCAGTCTGGGAAAATTCGTTTTTCTTAAATTAAAAAGTAAAATTTCTCCATTTAAAATACACAGCACAGCTGATGCAAATGTTTTCAATGTCATTACAATAATCAGCTGTTTTCTTTTAAACTGTATTTTATTAGAAGTAAGATGATGTTATTACAATAATGTACTGTTTTCTTTTAAACTGTATTTTATTAGAGGTAAGATGTTATTACAATAATCTACTGTTTTCTTTTAACTGTATTTTTATTAAAGGTAAGATGTCATTACAATAATCTGCTGTTTTCTTTGAAACTGTTTATTTTTTATTAGAGGTATGCCTAATGTTGTATCTATTTGTAGTTACCATAACAACGAATATTTCTGCTAAAATAAACTTACCCTTTATTTAGTTGTTTAATGTTATAGGCCTAACCTCAAAACTCAATAATTCAATATTTATTAAGCTGTTTCTTATATTCGGGTTGTTTTTCTGAACTTAATCTTTTAACCCAAACTTATTGAGTGAAAATTTAATGTATGTAAATATTTTCTCTAAAACGGCAGTTTTAAAACTGGTCTAACGATGTTCACGAAAATGTGCAATAATAGTTGTTTGACGTGAGCATACTAGGCCCTCGGCCTAAATCGATAGTGAAATATTAAACTTTAATTAATTTAGGCCTGACTTATTTTTTAGGCATAGCGTTGAGATTATGGTTAATCCTGTAATTATTCTCAATACATTTATGACTGATTTCACAATTTAATTTGTTAGAAAAAAGTAAAAGTTAATAGAAATTGATTTTAAAATAGTAAATTTTCTAATATAGGTCTGCCCCACTTCTATACCATAGTTTTGAGTTTATGAATAATTCTGCAACTAATAATTAATTGTTAATATATTTAGGCATGTTTCAAATTTTACAAGTTAAACGAGCGGAGCATTTGAATTTAATAATAGGCCTATTTATTGATATTATACGGTAATTGACAGTGAGCAACCGAAAGTTATATTATAATTATAATATTCCTACACATAAATCTGTATAATAGATCTAACTACATCAAGAATATACAATTCATTCAACCTTCAACATGTGACAACGAAGTGTTAGGTTGGCAGCGCTATTAATTTTCCTAAAAAAGAGCAAAGTCTAGAAACATAAATTATTATGAGTAGTAAGTGTCGGCGTGTTGTTATTGTTAGGTTCCGTCTATATGTAAAGTAACTGTACAAGGGCAAGTAGTTTATCATAAAAAATACTTATATATTAATAAAAAATGGTTATGAATATTAGTTTTAAATTGTTGTTGTGTTAGTGTTGTAGTTATTATATTGTGTTTGTGTGAATTAATTGTATTGTTGTTCTTCTATTTTATGTGTGTCTTTCTTTTAAAAATACGATTTAAAAACACTCATCACGATTTCTCAAAAACTACTGAACGGATTTCAATGAAATTTGGTATGTCCTCTAGGGCCGTAGGTGTTCGCTAAGAAAGGTTTTCAAAAAATTCGAAATTTTAGGGGGTGTTTAAGTGGGTCAAAAGTACTACAAATTTCCATAATTTATAGATGAGCTAGAAACTTGAAATTTTGTTTGTAGATTCTTCTAGGGCCGCAGGTGCTCACTAAGAAAGGTTTACAAAACATCGACATTTTAGAGGTGTTTGGGTGGTGCAGAAATTTCAAAGCCATATTTAAGAGATTTCTAGATGAGGTAGAAACTTTAAATTTTTTATGTAGCTTCCTCTAGGGCCGTAGGTGCTCGCTAAGAAAGGGTAAAAGGTGCTGTGATGGCCATGGTTGTTAAAGCGTGTTTTCTTAACAGACATCATTGGCAGTGGTTCGGAATCCACGTAAAACTGTAGGTCCCCTCTTCATTAGCTTTAAAGTGTAAAAGAGCAGGACGTTAAAAACAAAAACAAAAAAAGGTTACAAGATATTCGAAATTTTAGGAGGGTTTGGTGCGGGGGGGGG
>JAGFPH010001244.1:221344-235356 GCA_018207615.1 Philaenus spumarius | reverse complement strand
GGGGGGGGGAGGAAAGTTAATAAAAATCCCTATAAGAACGAATTGGCATGAAATTAGGTAAGTAGCTTCCTCTAAGGTGCTCGCAACATTGCCATTGTAATTAAGTGAAAGTCAAACTTAGTAAAAACTTTAAATTAAAACGATAGTATTTAAAGCTTTTTCATGTTAGTAGTTTACTGATCACAGTATTTGTGATATTAATTCTGTATTGTTTCTGTTTTTTTTTAAACCATTTAAAGTAACACATCACAATTGATATTTATTCATATCCAGTTTGATTTTGTCCTTTAAGTCCATGAATTTCAAAATTGAAAACTGTTAATTTAAGAAGCCAATTTTCGCAATACAATTAACGTGTCTAATATTACGATTATTTTAGTTTCCTTATCTTAATTAATCTTATAAAGTATCACTCGACTGTATCAGAGAAATATAATTTCTCCTGTCCTTTAGCCCTCTTTAATAATGAGGTAAAAAATATATTTTACTTTGAAATCTATGTTGCATGCATTCTATAACTATGTCAAATTTCACGTTGATAGCGTACATATAAACTATGTCAGTATTAATGTTGCGTAAGGATAGACCTACTAACAACAGGTCAAATAAGCCAAACAAAATAATGTATATTGTGCTAAATTTATATTATGTTTAAATATTTTACCTGGACACTTTTAAAGTGACAGCACAGAATATTGCTATGAGTTAAATTAAAAAAGAAATAATATTTTATTTAAATTCGCAACTTATGGTAGCTTTTTTCAATAATCGAGTCTGTCTAAGTCAATTTCCAGTCAAAGCCCAAAGCTAAATAACTTTTGCAGTTTTATTTAATAAGACATTGATTTAACTAAAAATGGTTGGGCTAGAACGACCGCTGGGGCGATGGCACAGTAACAAAAAGCAGGATATTGTTTAGGTAAACGAGGTCAAGTCCCCTTCCCAATATATATGTTATCATTTCCTTCTTAAAGCAACGAAGTACAGTCACATTTTACTTGTTTGGTTGGTATAGTCTTTACCGCAACACATGCATCACCGATTTATCAGTGATGTTGTGACAAATATAAACACATTTTAATGTTCTTCTGTAATAAAGAAATAACACCGTCAAATGTGTTTCCCATTATTCTTCTTCTAAGATTTATATTATGAATTACAACTTTCAATATTCAATTCTAAAGTGTAACTACGGCCTTTTAGGGTATTTCCCTATTTGTAAATCTGTGCATATAATATTGTTTCAGTTGTTGACAAATAATACGGTACTGTATAAGTTAGCAAAATTGAAGATCATAGTGACCAAAATCAGTTATTTTTGTTGCTACATTGGCTATTTCTAAGAAATTAAAAAGTTAAACACGAAATTGTTTAGCATTTACTACTACTTCTGTGAGTCTTTGAACGATTTATGCAATGAAAGTTGTTTTCTTCTTGATATTGTCAGCTCAAATTGGTTGATAATGCCGTCATTTGGAATTGCTTTGAAAATGTCTTTCAGAGGGTAGAATTAATAGCCTAGACAACCACTTGTCTATTCTTGTACTATTCTAATAGTACAACTCGAACCATGCATTGATTGAATATTTTCTTATTGCCTATGTTAGACCGCCCCTCAGGAACAGCAGCGGTCTACTGAATACTTATTAAAATAGTGTTCAGTGTCCATTATCATTGTGCTAAGTTTCCAGATCAATAAAATTCTAAAAAAGTGTTCAAAAATACATGATCATATATGAGCCTATCACTCAATGCAAGTTACCTATTGAGCGTGCACAAAAAAGTCTAAAGGAAATTTGGCAACGCCGCTGGCAGCCATACAGCCTTTGTATATGGTAATACGGCAGTTAGTTGGCCTATGAATTCTTATGCGCCAGATAGGTACAGATTTTTGAGGCAGCCATTTAGGACCAACTTTGCTAATTCAGAATAGGAATATGATGCAACTTAACAAATCAGATAAATGGTATACCGATGTTATAATTACAAACTATTCACCGTAAAATTTACATATACACAATGTTCTAAGGTGGCTTCCACATAGGTTGATTTTTTGAGGCTGCCAAAAGCGTTAAGATATTTAAATATATATATATATATATATATACATATATTAAATGCACAATAATTATGTGTGTAATATAAATGGAACATTTGTTTCACACATTTATTAACTACAAATATAAAAATTTTATGTTTAGGTCGACATTTTCGTGCAATTTATATATAGGATTTATATATGTGTACCGTATGCAGGGCATTAAAAAAAAAAAACATTTTAGTATTTTGGGATATTATTCCTCATAAAAAAATGAAGAAAAAATCTCATATGACGGTATGTCCTAAAATGTTTTAGTTTTTCCGTCTACCTGTCTGTATATGTTTTTTACTTTAACACGTTATATCTTAGGAACCTCTGAAGATATCAACTTCAAACTTGGTACATGTATCTAATGTGACCCATTTTGGTATGGAATATCAAGTTTATACTTAGCATCACTTCAAAATAGCGGCCATTTAAAATTTATAAATCTCAAAATCCGTAAATTTTACAAGATACAAAAAACTAGCTAATTTTTATCATCCAAATAAAGGTGCATAAATTATTAAGATTCCATGACTATTAATTGAGTTTTTGCAATTTTATAGTAATGACTACTGATAGGTTTGGGATTTCTAGTTCCCTTATCACCCGGGTTCAAACAATACTTTACTATGTTAATAGCAAAGGGACAGATCAAACAATCCAGTGGTTCAGTGGTAATACTTATTTTAACATTGATTTATTTGTAT
Source organism: Philaenus spumarius (assembly GCA_018207615.1). Taxonomy (NCBI): domain Eukaryota; kingdom Metazoa; phylum Arthropoda; class Insecta; order Hemiptera; family Aphrophoridae; genus Philaenus; species Philaenus spumarius. The sequence goes on along the minus strand of JAGFPH010001244.1, from coordinate 232,563 downwards.
GCCTTTGCAATTATAGATAACATACAATTTCTAACAACACAAATATATATATAGTTTGATACATTAGACTTTACTTATGATCTACATACATTTCCTTTACTAGATACTATTTTCGTATGACAAAAGACTGAAACAAGAACTCGGTAAACAAAGCTACTGAATTTACTTTCATTAAACTTTCCCGTTAAACTTTTGACTCCAAACTCAATGTGATATCGACAGACTAAGTACTCTGTTTCTCACTCAATTCTTGTTCTATTGCAGAACCGGTTTTGTTCTTCAATCTCGTGTAGACTTCTCGTAGTGATGACTTGTCTCTTGCTGTTCAGCTTCCAACCCTTAGCTTCTCAATCACAATACTTGGCCAAGTTCAGGCCCAACGTCCTTAGCTTACTGGCCTAGCTCCCGGCCCCACACTTTAACAGACTGGCCCCGAATCTAGATTAGGGTTATGCTTATATAACCCATCTAACTTCCGTGTTGACAAACCACACTGTTCTTACGTGCAACACAAAAACACTTCCGCCAAGCTCATCCTTCTTTATTTATACTTCCTTGTTTACCTACATCTGTCCTACACAAAGTAATATCTTTACACTAAACATACTAACTCTAATACTGAATATAACTAATATGTATCTTTTACTACACGCCCTATCAATTCGTAACACTGCATGCAAATTTAGGGGTAGTTATAGCAAAACTTCATGTGTCTAGTTTGAAAAGTTGTTACTGTTAAGTTATTTTATAAATCATTCCTTAAAGTCATAACTATGCCATTATTCATTAAACAAAAAACAAGTCATTACTGGATTTGCATTTTTTTAATATAAATTCCTTAAAGTTTAAAATAAGTGTAATAGTATAAACTGAAGTAGCCATAAGAATTAAAGTGTGTGAGGTACTGGTAGTAGGAATTAAAGTAGGTGAGGAACTAGTAATGGAAATTTTAATGTCGAGAACTAGTAGTACGAGTTTATAATATACGAGGATAATTACAGTAGCCAAAATACTAGTAGGACAGATTAAAGCAGGTGATAACTAGTAGTTGGAATTAAAGTAGTACAACATATTTATTTTCCATATCTATATATATATACAAAGGAAATAAAGACCCTTAACTTAAAATTAACACTTAGCTTTTAAAACTTCTAAATGTACACTGGTTTGATTTCTAATATTTAATACAGATTTGTTTAATCATTAATATTTATTATAAGCTATTTATTTATTAATCTATTGATTTTTTAAAAATAATTCTTTATCTTTTTTTTTTTTAAACAGGTGTTTGAGAGTTTTTAGGTCTTTTGAATACAAAGTAGAAAGCGCGTAATATTTAACCAATCATATACAAGGTTACGTTGAAACGCTTTCTGTATCGAATACTAGCTTAAATATGTGGAATCGTCTGATTCATTTCGTTGGGTTATGTAATTTGTTTTTGTTATCATAAATATTAAATGTACTTGTTTAATAAAGATTGATTTTTTAAGAAACCTTAAGTGTTCTCGTTTATCTACGTTAGGGTTTTTCAAACGGCAGTTATTTTATAAAAATCGATCCCTCTCACAGTATTTTTTGGTTCTGACGACATTAGGTCAAATCCTTATTGGGTTGAAATATGTGACACATACAGTCCATATAACAGATATATATATATATATATATATATATATATTTAGCAAGTAAATTCCCATAACGTCTAAAACATAGAAGGATGGTCTGGTAGATAAAAAGACGCAAGATTCAATAATAAATATTTATAATTCATATATACATGTATAAATTCATTTAAGACACAAAATAGTTAAAACATAATGATTCAGATAAACATAAAATTAAAAATAAGCAGACTATAATAAAGAATAAAAAGCAGACTTAAAAACATTAATGAGTAAAAGTATATAATGTATGTAAAGTGTAGAAAAGTTCAGCATAAAACAAAAAAACAGTGGTGCGGTTGAAGAAAACAATTAAAAAGGAAAAATAAATAGTCACATAACGAACAATTTTAATATTTAAAGTCACAAAGTTGAGGAGAACTAAATTATGTAAACGAACTATATCATGAACGTGTATATCGGTGCACAGTGTGAAAAGGGACCTAGACTTGATGTAATCGATAGTGCAACTTTGCTTTAATCAAAAAGGACATGTACGTCTAGCTTTAGCATAAAAGATGGCGTTTGATATAGACTAGTTGGTGTGTGGCAATAATAAAAGTTTGCCGAAAAAGTGGTTTTTTCATACAAACAAATGAAAAGTGATAGCTTACCGTAATCAGTAAGATATGTAGTTATGGCGTACGCTTCGGTGTGAGAAAATATTACGTGATTGTGGAGAAAATTGAACTTGTGCAAATGTGACCATGTGACTACGTTTTTTGTGCGTCGAGAACATTAAATGTGAGGAAGTATCCAAAGTTATCTTATAAATCCTAGGTACAAACATTGGTTTGAACAATTTTGTGAGTATAAATGGCCATAATAATTAATGAACCTAAGTCTGCTTTCAAAATTTTATCTTTTTTATATACATAATTTCATTTTAATTTCAAATTGCGTCTCAGCCTATTTCACTTGGCTATAGATTGTATTTTATGTTAATTTCTGATAGTTTGTTGTATTCCATTCATATGATAATGATTAACTTGTTTCTGTATCATTGTTTTATTAAAATGAGTAAGTAAAAACATAGTTGTCTCGCCACAATGTCTTAAATTTCATTTGTTAACCGTGATCCCCATCTAGCGTGTACTTTCACAGTCAAGGATTCACAACCTGAGAAATTAAATTAATAATAAAGAATTTGTAAAAGTAATGATATGCATAATAAAGTCAAGAAAGCATAGAGATATGTTATATGTGGAATATATATTTTTTTTTTAGTTAAAGTGAAGAAGTTTTGTAAGGTAAAGTAAAGGAGGTTTTTTTAAGGTGAAATGTGGATTTGTAAGTTGAAGCTAAGGTGAGTTATATAGTGAATAATTTTTATAGTGGAGGTTAAAGAGAGAGAAGTATTTTTTGTAGTTGAAGTTGAATAATAAGCGAAGAGTATTAAAGGTAATTAAGAATAATGAAGTGTAGGTGAGTGATAATCCACATATACCATTTTTTATTAGCTTGAACATTTTTTTTTATTTCAAGTTTTTTCGACGACCACATTTTTTTTTAACAGTTATAATCACACAATTTTATTTTTGTAACGCTTTACGTTACAAATATTGGAATATTTCAATACCCCAAAGCTACTTTTGGAAAAATTCTAAATATTTTGAATTTTTCAAACTAGGCCTATTATTACATCTGACTTATGTAGTATCAATATTGTGTTAAGTTATGTTCGGATCAGCTGCTTCTGTTTATTGAATGACCCCGTTTATGTGTGTATGTTTAACTAATATCTTTGGCCGTCTTGTATTCTTTGATGAAATTTACGTGATACGGTCCGTAATAATTTTCTCCCTCTGGTTCACTAGTATAATAAGTAGATGTTCCTGCAATCCGACTTATTTTATAAGGTCCTTCGTAAATCTCAAATAACTTTGCCGTTTCTCCGTAGGTGGCATGAAGTATGGTTTTTAACTAGGATTAAATCTCCTATCTGAAATTTAGTATATTTATGTGTAGAGAATAAAATTTTGAAGAACGTTTTTCCCGTTTGTGTTGAATTCGTTGTCTGGCCAACTTTAGTTTTATTTCTTGTGGGATTTCTTTTTGATAAAAGTTTTTGATATATGGTTCCCAACATCGCTTATCTTTATGTCCGAATTGAAGTTCATTTGGCGTGAATTCCGTCGTCTCATTACATTTATGTGATTTAGTAATTTTGACTTTTCACTTCTTTTTTTTTATCTCCTAGATTTACCTTCACGTTTGCTAATATCCAATCCATTAATATTCAAATTACTATTATTTTGTTTCCTTTTCTCTTTGTTCTCACTTTAACAGCACTTTTGTTTTCTGTTTTTTCATTATTGTTTACATTGTCCAACTTGACTTCCATATTAGTTTTATTTTGGGTTTCAAATGATTCGTTATCACCATAATCATTTTCTTATTTGATTTTGTTTTCTTCATTTTTTTGTTTGATGATACTTCTTTACTACCATTGTCATTTTGAGTGCTGTTTTTATCGTTCATTTGATTTTCTTTTTAGGTTTATTAGTATGTTTATCTTTTATTTTATTTATTTTTTCATCTCGAACTTCTTTATTATGATTGAATTGTTCTATGGCATCTACATGAGGCAGGCATAACTTATTATCTATTTTATTTTCTACTATAAAACTATTACCTTTGTCATTAATAATTTGTTTGTTTCTTCTTTTTGTTTTCTTCACTTTTTCTTTAACAACTTTTTCATTATGATTGAGATGTTCCATGCCATCTTCCTGAGTTGAGCACTCATTATTTTCTATTTTATTTTCCTTTATCCTATCTTTATTTTCTTCCTTTACAAGTACATTATTAGTCGTATCATCAACACTAACATTATCTTTTTTCCTCTTCTTTTTTTCTTTTTGACTTTATTGTTTTGAGATTTCTCCAAATCATCTTTGGAAAAGAAATTTACTTTTTCATCATAGATTTTTGGGTTTTTTTTTCTTAACATAGCTAAGGGTTTTGAAAAATGTCTTCTTCATAGGCTCTTAACTCCTTCCTCCAACCTTTCCAAACGTTGACTAACGCTGTCTAACTCCTGTTTCGTCTCTCATTTCATGTTGCTAAGCTGTTGGGTCTGGTGGCTAAGTTGTTCATTCACATCTTTGGATTTTTGCTGTAAGCCGCTAAGCTGTTGCATCAGCAGATTTAGCCATGCCGATTGTGTTTCCTCTACTTGTGATTTAGATGTCGTGTCGATTTCCTTAGACGTTCTTTCATTTTGTCATATGTTCTTGCCTCCACAGTTTGTACTAACCCTTCCAGCTCCTTGTCACCTATTAAAAATGCGATAGGCCCTGACTCTTCTTCCCCATTTATACATTCCTCAATGAACACGTCTTCTTGCTGGAGGTCTATTTCCTCTCGGATTTGCTGCTCCTCCCCCGGATCGCCCTTTTCTTGCTTGTTGTCCGCATTCACGGTTTCGCGATGCCTAGAAATAGTTATATTTGTAAAGTCATATGATTCGCGAGCTTTTGTGGTTATGTGTACCTGTTTTCTTAAGTTATAACATTCGTCTCGCTCCATGATTGGTTAAAATATTTATTTAAAAAACGGAAATTAAATTTAAAGCGTTTATCAAACAAGTTTTGATAGTATATAAATTTTAATTTTAATTAGACAAAAATTATTTCCTTTTGGATGAAGCCGTGCGTTGGGCGCCATTTTACAACATATTTATTTTCTAGTACCAGGAGACCGAGCTAAAGCTCGATTATAAGCAGGGCCTAGTTCGCTCACGTCAATAACTATTATTGCAAATTTCCGTGAACATCGTTTAGGTTAGGCCTATAACATTAAACAACTAAATAAAGGGTATGTTTATTTAGCAAAAGTATTCGTTGCCATGGTAACTATAAATAGATACAACATTAGGCTTACCTCTAATAAAATACAGTTTAAAAGAAAACAGATGATTATTGTAATGGCATTGAAAACATTTGCATCAGCTGTGCTTCGTTTAAAAGAAAACAGATGATTATTGTAATGACATTGAAAACATTTGCATCAGCTGTGCTTTGTATTGTTTAAAATGGACAAATTTCACTTTTTAATTTAATAAAAAGACATAGAAAACGAATTTTCCCAGACTGGTGACCATTTCCAATCGATTTCTCGTGGCCAAAAGCCCCATATAAAATCAAAAAATCAAAAATCCTTAGACGGAGATTCCAGATCCATTTAGCAGACAGACAATTATCTCTCGCTTTAGAAGATAAGATATCTATATATACAAAGCAAAGACCTCAGGTTATATTTTACAATAGTATTTATTGTCCCTTTGTTATTGTATAATATAAAGAATCAAATTGAATATTTGAAAACAAAATTAATTATAGAATACAATTAACTCCTTGTGTTAGAATAACAAAATTTATTTAACAATATCCCAAGCTACTGAACTTTAATTTATAAGCAGAAATGCGGAATGACCTCATTTAGAGAAAATCGGGAATTTATCTCGCGTAGGTAATCGTGCCGGTTCATACAAATAGGAAGTATTATTTTCCTTTTGTTTCATTAATAGGATAAATTAATAAGAATATTCAGAAAGTGAGAAAAACTATGTACTACATAACTTAAAACTATAACATAAACATATAATCTTAGTTCATAAAGTCTCAAAGAAAAATTGAATTCATGCATATAAAATATTGTTCGTTAAAAGGGAAATACAAATTATTTGAAATTCGAAATGTCTATACTGTATACAATTAATAAAAGTCTTTGTTCATTTATTCGAAATAGTAAAATGTCGGTATTTGTATGGTTTAATTGTTTATTTAACACATGGGTAATAGAAAACTTTTTTATTAATTAATCTTATATCCCTTTATATTATACTGAGGGAAAATCATTTTATGTTTATTTATTCAAGTCATATATATATTCGAATTAACACTTGTTTTAAAATATGATAATTCTACATCAAAAATATGGAACACATAAAAGTATGGTTAGGTCTCACCCATTTTCTGGAGGATGGTTTTCTGGGTAAATATTTTATCTGTTGTTATTTCTTACTACTTCTGCTTCTTGCTATTTCTTTTTTTTTACTTCTGGTTTGTTCCTTTTTACAAAGTTGAATAATTTTCTAATGTTCTTTTTCTTGTCATCTTTTTCTCTTAGAATTATTTTATAAAATTATTTCACCATGACTTTCTATCTATTTTATTTCCTTCCTTTTTTTAAACCTTTTTGTTGCACATCTGGCAGTTTCACTAAAAGAAAAACATCGGTTTTTGTATACTGCGCTTTCTATTGAACTAATTTATTTCTTTTGCTAATTCCATTTTATTCTATTCCTTTAACTTGAAATTAACACTTAGCTTAAAACTTCTACATGTACACTGGTTTGGTTTCTAATATTTAATACAGATTTGTTTAGTCGTTAATATTTTTTATAAGCTATTTATTTTTTATCTAATGATTCTTTTTTTTAATAATTCTTTGACTTTTTTTTAAAACATGTGTTTGAGAGTTTTTAGGTCTTTTGAATACAAAGTAGAAACCGCGTAATATTTAACCAATCATAAACGAGAGGTTACGTTGAAACGCTTTCTGTATCTTCTTTTCCTTTTTTTCTTAGTGTCACTTCGATATTATAAGAAAATGTATAACAGAAGAAAGTTATAAATGTAGGCCATTCTATAGAGTGCCAAAAATTTTGCATAGCTCATTTTCAATTATTTTACTGCAAAGAACAGCCGAAATGATAGTTCCGTTCGATGCACCCGTATTCTATGAGTTCTTCTTTTCATCCGTCGCGACAGTCGGTACCAATAAAACATAATCTCTTCTCATCATAGACTGCTAATTTTAAAAACTTTTGAAGGCGAAAGTTTTGTACCTTATTGGTTTAATACTGCTAATTGACTACGAGAAAAATCGCCCCGTGAGCAGAGAACATATCACATAAGACACATGACGCACATACCGCTTTCAGTTCGACTCTCTCTCGCTTCGATACTCTCTCGCTCCGTGAGCAAAGGGCCTTAGTATTTGGAAATTTTCATTGATTATTTACAACAAAGGTTGGCTTTAAAGTATAATATCTCAAGAACTATAAATGTTAGGAACAAAATAAAAAAATACAAATGACTAAAGTTTTGCTTAATGAATAATGGCATAACGACTTTAAGGAATAACGTAACAGTAACAACTTTTCGAACTAAAATTGTCGTTTCCATAAAATTGCAAAAACTCAATTAATAGTCATGGAATCTTCATAATTTATGCACCGTTATTTAAATAATAAAATTAACCAACTTTTTTGTCTCTTGTAAATTTTTTGTAAAATTTACAGATTTTTAATATTGAGTTTAGAAATTTAAATGGCCACCATTTTGAAATGGTATAAAGTATACATACACTTGATATTCCATACCAAAATGGGTCTTTTTAGATGTAAATACATGTAGTAGGCCTACCAAGTTTGAAGTAGATATCTTCAGATGTTCCTAAGATATAATGTATTAAGTAAAAGGCAGATGAAAAACTAAACGTTTTAAGACATATCTTCATATGAACTTTTTTCTTTCTTTTTGTATGAGGAATCATATAAGTATTCCAAAGTCCTGAAAGGTTTTTTTAACACCCTGAATAGCTTTACAAAATTTAGAAACGAGATGTGAGGTCACGTGTATTAGCACAATCGCATCATTCTTTAGCACATGAGTTGGAATGTAATCAAATGCTATTCTATGTCTTAAAATTATACTGAATATTTTTTACTAGTACTTATATTTATCGTTTATAGACTACCAAAAAGTAAAAATTTATGTTTTGCTGTTTTGTTACATTGGTTTATATTCCAATATAAGATAATAATTCTTTGAGTTGAAACAACTCAAAATGATGTTGTATATAGTTAGTAAAATGAAATAACTAAAAAAAAAATTGTTTTGACGTGAGAAAAAATAATAAAGGAGTAAAAACCCACTAATTTTACTCTTTCATATGATAGAGCACATCCCTTAGAACAAAAACAAAAAATTATTTTTATGATTTATCCTTTTCCCTTTAGGTGATATTCCATTTATCGTAGAACCCTGCATTTTGTTTTGAAAATCCTACAAATGACACTTTAAGATTTTTTTCTGGTCCCAAATAAACACTTGGTAGCTTTTATCCATTTTTTAAAAATATTCCTGACATATTGATGTAGGTATACTCAAAAAAAGTTTCATCTATATTGGTTGGTAACTAACAAAGATATAACTTATTTTTGACCGGAAAACAAACTTAAGTTTTCTGCGGCCGAGCAATAAAAATCACAATAATCCAAAAGCTTTAAGAGGCTGTAAAACCTAAACTATTAGCGATAGAGCAAAACAATTTGGTATGGTTTCTTAAATCAATGACCAGAACAACCATGCCAAGTTTCATCAAAATCTGAGATGGTGGGTGTCATGGTGTGGTTGAACTGACATGGAATAACCCTTATATATTTTTACAAATTAAAAACAGTATCAGACCTTTTTTTAGAAAAATAAGTGTTACGAACTTATACATGTGTTTAAAAACTGAAAACATACTAGGACTAGGAACTGTAAGTTAGGACTTCGTGCTATTTTTTTTTGTGGGGTTGGAATTCTGTTACCGTATACAAAACAATTTAATTGGTGTTACCAATCTACATATAATATAGGCCTACAGTAGGTCGGATAACAGGGAACAGTAAAGAAAAAACCGAGTAAAAGCAAAACTGTGTTATAACTGTAATTTTGCAAACTACATAATATAATTTAAAGTAATTATAATTTTTAATACAAAAACTATCATTTAACCCTTTTAATTCACTTTTCTAACACAGTAACTTATATAATATAAACAGAATACACAAATTTAGTTAAGTTCTTAAGAGAAAATTTAATAGAAAAACACAACTTACACAACCAGTATTATTTGCATTGATAAAATATTAAAAATTCAGCGACATTACAAAAAGTGCTATGTAGACTCCGACGATGGAAAGAATGTTGTAAATTTCGTCTGCTTTGCTGATAATTGCCGCTTTTTTGCTGCCAGGTCCCGCCATCTTTGGAGCTTCATGATATATCGATCCCCTTAGCTTCTTCCTGTTGCTCGACATATGCCATTGTGACTTCATTCTAGGGCTTTTACTGCATCTTCGTGCAATATTTTGACAGAGTTAACAGGTTCATCAGTATCATTGACGAGAGCAACAATTTCTTTGTCTGTAATTTCAAACTCACTAGCTTCCTTCATCCATCTTTCAACTTCTTCTTGAGATGCATCTTCACATCCAGGGATACGTTGGATTACAGGTAAAACGCTTCCTTCAGTTTCAGTTATAGTTTCTTCTTCTGTGTTAACATCTTCACTTAACAGTTTATCCTACGATCTGGCTATTGTTGTAGACTTTACATCAGCCCAGGCCATTGCAGCCCAATAAGCCACATCCTTTATATTAATGTGGTCAAGTTGTCTATCACATTTAAACTCGTAGCCTTCTCGTTCTTCTAATAATATCGATAGGAGTCTTCTTCGGTAATTTCTTTTAAAAGTTTCAAAAACACCTTAGTCCATAGGTTGACAAATTGCGGTGACATTGGGTAGCAGAAACATAGCCTTGATGACCCCCATCTTGAAGTTCCTCTGCATCGGGGTGAGTTGGGGCATTGTCCAGCAACAACACTGCTTTTCACGGGAGATTATTTTCTTTTAAGAATTTTTCTGTGGAGGTAACAAATTCCTTAAAAAACCATTCTTTAAATATTTAGCTACTCCTCCAGGCACTTTTTTGGCTGTAGTATTTTACAAGAAAGGTGCTTTTCAAAATTGTTTTAAATGCTCTTGGGTTTTTGGATTTTCCAATCATTGCGAGGTTCATTTTATGGTTTGCTGATGCATTGCTGCAAGTTAAAATCGTTAACCTTTCTTTGCTATGTTCGTAGCCTGGTGCTGATGCTTCAGATTTAGCAGCAAGACTCTTACTAGGCAATAACTTATAATATAGCCCTGTTTCATCACAGTTGAAATTTGATGACCTGTCGTTTCATTTAATAAACAGTTAAAAAAATGTCTAGAATTCTTTCATTTGTTCAACATTTGATGTAAAATCTGCATTCCTACCTTCATTAATCTTATTTTTTAAATGTAGTTCTTTTTCTTGCCACACCTTTGCCTTTGAACTGATAAAACCAAATGTACAAAGCTTCACTTACATGTTCATTTTCACATTTTTTTCTCTCCTTTATTGCACTTTCTGTGTCTCTTGAAGAACACAATTTTTCTATTTCCAATCTCCTACTGTTACCCATCCGACACCATAATCATAGCTACTTCTACATTGTCTCGCCTTTATCCAGCCTTTTGGTTGCCTCCAGTTTTTATTGCATTGCGAAACTTGGCAGCGACTTTCTTTCTTTTCGTTGCCATAATGGCGTAATAATACTCAAATTTCAGCAGCAGTGTTCAATAACAATAATGTACGTAATAATAGTGATCAATATTAAAACAATAACAAAAATGTACGTAATAGTAATGTTCAATATTAAAACAATAACAATATGTACCTAACAGTAGTGT
>JAGFPH010001244.1:185031-196458 GCA_018207615.1 Philaenus spumarius | reverse complement strand
ATGCAAAAATACGGTCTTTCTACAGAAGGCACCTGTAACGAATTACGGGCTCGATTTTCAAATTTCATGCGGGCTTGTCCAAATCCAACTATGGGTGTCAAGACAAGATTAGTCAATATGTTTTTGCTGGCTTCACAACATTCTATATAGTTGGGGTTATAAATATCAATTTTGGCATTTTTTTCAAGCAATTAGTAAATGGTTTAGTTATTTTTGCAAAATTTTTAATGAATTTACGGTAATAGTCCTAAAAATCCTTTTATTTGTTTGGTAGATTTTGGAATTGGATAATTCTTTATTATTTTTATTTTTTCAGGATTGGGTTTGACTCCGTCTAGTGCCACATTATGGCCTAAATATGCAACTTCTTTCCTTAAAAATTCCATCTTGTCTAACTGAACCTTAAAATTAGCTTTTCTTAGTTTATCGAAATCCTCTTTCAACCTAAGTAGGTGCTCTTGTAAACTAGCTGAATAGTGTGACGTGACGAGTAGTAGTATTGCATCACATTTATTTAATTCATTTCTGAATTGCAAATATACAAATTCTGTGTTTATGTTGACAATATTTTCTTTTTTTATAATTTATATGTAATATTTTATGATATATATTACATAATATTAGACTATAAATAAGTAAATTAGATTTGTTAGACAAGAACTTTCTTTTCAAAAAAAAGTCCAAAATTTAATAAGTCTTTAATATTAATTAAATTGTATGCTAAACCTAATAAAAAATTGAAGAAATATTTCAAATTAATTTTGGAAAAGCACATCACATCAATTTGAGGATACTTAAATTGGACTGGTGATTACAACAATGCTAATAATATACATTTAATACAAATTATAGCTTTTCCTTTAGTTTGTGTATTTTAATAACATTAAAATATTGACTTGTTTTGTGAGCATAAATTTTCAACCCTACTGTGATAGATCAAGTATTGTGATACTAAAGTTTGCCTAATTAATACATAGCTTAAGCAATGTTTACAATATGTGTACTTTAAATAATAGGCATAATAAAAAATTTTCAGAAAATGGAAACAGTAGAAAATGAAGAAATTGGGAGCCAAATGGATACGTCACAAGATTTGTTTGTAGATAGTTCACCTAGTAGTAGTAATTTAAACCAAAGCTCTGAAGATATGGAAGGTAGGTTTAAATGAAAAATACTGTTTAACTAATAATACTGTTAATACTGTTATATAATTAGTTAATAGAGGTAATTCTTTAAAAGAATGGTTCCTATAAATAGATTTTTTAGACCGCATACATTTTGAGTACTGTACTTGTGCAAAAGACATAGAGATAGCAGAGATACATGCTCTGTCCTCTATCCATCCCCCAATCACCTTTATAGACAGTGACAGACCCAGCCGGCTGGAATATAAATTTTGCTTCTGCTTGTTGTTTAATATTATTTATGGTTCAATAATTTACGATACGAGTTATTCTTTGATTATTGTAGATCGTGCATCACTGAAGATGGCGACTTTGTCGTTGAAACGTGTTTGAGTTAATAAACGTTGTGAGATTCTGTGTTCAAGTTTTATTCTATCTACATATTACTTTATTAAATATACAATAAATCTCTATTCAAATATATAACAGCTGATTACATCCATCAGTTTTAACACAACAGTGCTGCATCCCAGTGCTATATCATCACTCATTGTTCAGCTAGAATTATATGGCAGGGATATCTGAAACGACTTTGAAACTCTACTTTAATGTATACTTAGTTTTTAAATTTACTTATTTTTTCACAGAGTGTCCATGGAGAGGTTCACCTTTATCAGAATTATGTCTTAACACAGGCAAATTTTTGTATCCTACAGTGAAAGCGTCACACAATCACACAGTGCTGTTTCAGGTAGGCTATCCAAGTTATTTGAGGTTTCCAAATATTCTGTACTATGAGTATCTTTAGAAATTCAGTAAAATCTTGATTTACAGTTATGTTTTTACCCCAGACCCAGGCGAATGTGTAGGTTAAATGAAAATTATAATAAAACGTACAAATAACTATTTTTAAGTGAATAGAATGGTAAAATAAAAGTCAATGCAGTTAACATAAATTAAATTTAATCTATTGTAAAAGCACGTATACATTTTAATATGCTCTTTAACATTATACTTTTTATAAAAGAACAGTGGTAACTCTCACCTTGAGATATATGCAGATCTCGATGACAGGGACAAACGGATAACAGTTAGGAGTTCAACTTTTGTTGTTTAGTTATCAATTGCTTTTGGTTGGCAAAGGTTTTTCTAAAGTATTTTTGAAATTAGTCGGCTAAACCAATTAATGACTTCTCTTTAGTGGATTAAAATGGATAACAGTTTGCAAACTGGATGTTTGTTAAATATTAGGCATGTGTAGTGATATTATTTCGTTATCTTAATATATTTGTGTTAAGGCTAAATTTTGATTATAAAGTTCGGCAATAGCGGACTAGTTACAATTTTGGTGGCAGTGCAGAGTCTTGTTAACATAGTATTCCAATCAAGTAATTGCGGGATACCGCCAAAATATATTTTTTTAAATATTAAAAATGAGGATTTCAGGAACTTACAGTTCCTCAACCTGTCAGTACTTTCTGACATCATCTAATGCCACCTTTACTGCAACATATGCAGTTCTTCGATGCGTATAGAATTGGAAAATATTATTTTATTATTATTATTGTTAATGGTCATCACAGGGAAATAAGTTAATTAAGTAAGATAGCCCAATAAAGCAGACAGCTAAATTAATAAAGTAATTCATTAAAGCAGACAGCTAAATTTTAACGTAAAGACGATTTGAATAAATTAAGAACAAGTTAAAATGACATTGTTTACAAAATTAAAAGTGCCTAGCATATAAAAACAGAAGCCGATACAATCGAAGCTTCTAGAAAAATTACACATTGAAGGGCTTGGAACTTTCTGGAATTAAACTACAGGGCACATCGAATGTTCTAGAAGAAATAACGGGAAACTGGAGTTTTTAGCGCCTACGAAATAGAGCATGGCTAATCAGTTCTTTATATAAACTATACAGGTCAGACATGTGTCCGCGGAGAAGAAGTTTTATTTTTGTCGAAGATTTAAGTGTTTTAACAGCTCTTCAATCAATAGACTCACTGCAGGTCGAACGTATGTCCGAGGTGGACAAGTTTTTTCAATGATTTAAGTGTTTTTAGATTCATAGACTCAGTTGTGGTTTGATATTAGTTTGTGGAACTAATAATTTTGTCAAGCTCAATTGAGTAAAAAAGTCTTAATTTAAAGTTATTTGAAGGAAGTTATAGAAGAACATAGTGATTGCAGCAGTGATACGTTGCTAAATGTTACACGTTTCTTTTGTCACGAACATAAGATAAACCATTTCAAAGAAATATTGTTCGCCTATAGTGTTCGTGGAGGAAAGTAAATAAAAATTGAACTGTGTAATCAATACGTCACAAGGTATGCGTAATTTGGATATTAAGGGCCCCGTCATACTTGCAAGTATTAACCCTTAATTACTACGGACCGTCTATCAGACCGCGCAGGAAATTTCAACAGGGATTTCTCCCTCGCCTTGGAACACTGTATCCCGCACTTCACAGTACCTTCCTGACCTTGGATGGTCAGTCGAGCAGTGGAATCGCACAAGTGAAATCGAAGCCGGTTTGTGAGTTATCGATCTGTTGTGGTCTGAGAAACGTTCCGTAGTGATTATACATACAAAATCGATCCATTGAAATAAGAACATGTGCATGTTTACAGTTGAAAAATATGTTGTCCTTGTTACTATAGTACTCAACAATAACAGATATGTTGGTTTCCTTAAATAATTCAAACATAATTTTCATTTAAAAGTTTGTATAATATATATTGTATGTTTTACAGTAGCCTATAAAATTAAAAAACCCCAAAAAATTATACAAAAACGAAATTTGATTTTTCTTTTCTTATTAGGTTATTAAAACAAAGTTAAAACAAGTTTGTAGTGTGAATGCTACTTAAATATATATTTTTTAAAGTAACCACACATGTTTAAACAAAGCGGTCTGACAGACCCCTCCGTAATAGTTATGGGACAAAAGACGTCCGTAGTAGTCAAGGGTTAACATATAATAATTTTTATATAAACGATACTGTCTGCTCTTTTCTTTATATTTTAAAAATTTATAATGAACTAGTATATATATGTAAAATTGTATGTCACTAAAGAGACTGAATAACTTAAAAGTTTTGTTTTGTAAATTTATAATGTTTATTAAATTGTGGCATTAAATCATAAAGTTAATCATCATGTGAGTTAATTTTCATTGACATCCACAGTTCAATTTTCTATAATACTTAAACAGTGATCGAACCCTCAAATTTCTAAATTTAGTAAAGTTTATAATTCTAATATTACGCAGATAGGTTTGTTGGCGGGGACAGAGTTAAGTCATGTGGTCTAGAAACTGCCAGCTGATGGAACAGGGTTAAGTTGCTACAGTTGATTCACCGAAAGTTGGGATTTGAACATATTAAGTTAGTGTTGTGAAAGTTTATTTACAAACTAAGGATTTTTGAGGTTATAAATTTAAAATAATTTTGTTTAAGCTTTTTAATTGAAAGATATTGAGATTCTATAAATAATAAAGAATAATTAATAACAAGAAATACATTCTATATAATTTTTAATAATTAACAAGTTTTTGAAAATTTTTAACTTAGAAATGTTTTGGCTAGTTGGAAGCAAAGTTTTTTTTAACAGTTTAACCTATCTATATAAATTTTTGTAACCGAAAAGTTACAAAATGACGTTCCCATTGCGGGGCAATAAATTTAAAGGCATTAACGTTACAGCTTCTGAAATGCCTCTGCAAAAATTTGTGATGTCACACATATATATTGCACAACATTGCGTTTCATCATTTATTCATTTATTTGATAATTTTGAAAAGTTTATTGTTTTTAGTTACTGTATTATTCAAAAAAATTTTAAAATAATCTCTCGAGGCTAATTACATGAGTACTGATGGAACATGAGTTATGGTTTCCATACAGTAGAGTCCCGCTAATCCAAACAGAGTTCAGAAAAAATACAGATTTTTTAAACTTAAAAAACAGGAGAAATTAAAAAGACGTTCGTGAAAAAACTTACATTTATTGTTATATAAAATAGTTAAATAGAGACATACATAGAGCCTAATCTTGATGAAAGCGCCTGAAACGAAATAGGAATGAAAGCTGGTTACTTACAGTACATGTCGGCTCCATTTATACAATTTGTAGAATAATTTTTAATCACTGCTAAACACAAAGCATTACTAATTTACACACATTTTTAAGAAGTAATGTCAGTGATTTTTTTCTGTCAAAGAGTACTGAATCGACTTGATATTTTCCCCGTCTGTGTGTGATATGATTTCAGTTTGAGCATTCCGCTATTCCTCGCTTTCCTCCAAGCCGGTCTGTTTGCATCGATAAATTTGTAATAACTGCATACAGTTTATCAAACTCCCCTAGAGTAAACACTGAACTAGATACGACTAGACTAGTGCTCAGTGCAGTGATTCATAAATATGTTTGAAACGCGGGGGAAGAGGGGTAGGTAATGTCTCGGAGCTATGAGTCATCGAAGAAAATGCATTTCCTTTCCGACTTTCACTGAACCTGTTCACAAGCCTATCAACGCTGTATAGAGCTGCCATTAGCAGATGTCCCTGCACATTATTTACCTATTAACATGTCAATACGTTGATATTATTTATGAATTCCCACTAATCCCAACAGTGTTTGGTCCCAATTAGTTCGGATTAGCGAGACTCTACTGTATGACAGTTTATATTTCCTCCTGCAACATGAACAATATAGGATGAAATCACTACTTATTTGTTACAACACATGTTATTCTTCCAACATTACTACCAAACATTTCTTTTCCCTTTTTTTATTTTTTGTAGCTACAGCTGTTTCGCCTCAACATGAGGCATCTTCAGGCGTAGCACACTTATAATAAAAACACATTCACTACACGGACTTAAACTCGCACACGAAAACACATAAATAATTGCATACCAATATGGTACTTGTATTGGAATAAAAGTTAGTTATTTGGTGTGGTCATTGATTGTTCTATTGTATAAATCGTAACATATATGCAGTTGGAAGCAAATTGTAGTTTGATGTTTAATATTGAATCTTGGTCTTTGTTCCATTGTTTATTATAAATGGCATATTCCTCCAGGATATTCATTGTCCGAACTTTATTAAATTTTATTATGTGTATAATACCCAAGTTGGTCTCGATATTGTTGTAGGTATGGTTGGTATTTATTAGGTGTTCGGCATAAGTTGAAATTGGTTTATAGGTGTTATGTGTGGTTGGTGTTCTTTGTATTGTGTTACAAATGATCTTCCGGTTTGTCCTATGTATACCTGTATACTAAAAACTAATTTTAAATCAGTAGTTCAAAAGGCAGATATAGAATCAATTGGTTTTTCCTCTAAAAAATGTTTTTATTAATTAAACTTTTTTTTTTCATATCCTTATCATTTATTTTATATTAGTTTGATAATGTTGTATTAAATGCATCAGTTTTGGTTTCTACATAAGTAAGTGACTCCATAATGTATAACAACGGTAACAGTACGACCGAAAGTGTCAACTGATCACAAACGGGTTTACCAATTCTAGGGTTAGTACAAAAATGTATGAATAATTTTGTTTCAGCTACCAGTCGTGAAAGGGCAGCCTATCAAACCTTATCCTAGTAAAGCTGTGGATATATGGGACCAAGATCATGTACGAATGCCTCATTCTTTGCAGAGTCTTTATCCTGTCACAGAAGTAAGATAATATTATCAACATGTAGAAATGTAAAAATCATGAATAAAAAACTTATAGTTTCTCACCATCATGGAGGAAGTAGGAAGGAAGCCATATTTCTACTAATAGCTATAGGAAATATCAATTTGAAATTAATTTAAAAAAATGTGTTTAAATTATGATAATTATAAATTTGAAAATGGCTATAGTTAATAGCCTCACTTTTGTTGTTTGTAATATTTAATAATACATACAGTATTATCTTGTTTCTATATACTGACATGAATTTAAAATTGAAATTAAATTTCAGCCTAGCTGGTATTTTGGGATGGAAATTAGCTTTGTTTTATGGTTGTATAACTACGAAGAATCTTAAAAGGAGGAGCAGAGTTGTACAATGGTTAAAGGCATTCATCCTGTTTCTTTTAAGCATTGGATTTACATGTGCTGTACTCCGTCTTCATTAGTTCAACTGGCATAAGGGAAACACATTAAGAAGAAAAAAAATGCTAATAGTTTCGTCAAGTTTGTACGTCTAACTCCTTGTACCACCTTACCACTTAAAAAAAAATCAAATTTTACTTAGGCCTTTTGGGTGCGATTTTAATAATTCCTAATACAGAGCTGAAAAGAAATTGAAATAATACTTTAAAAGGTACCTTCTTATTCATGGAAAGTGAAAATAAAACTGTGTGCGTATACCCCTTCTAATTTAGTATTGTTGAATAATTATTTTAAATGCCGCTAAATATTTTATCTAAATTTTTTTTGTGCTTCAGTCACAAGATGTGAGCCTCTGAAAGTTTGTATTTCCCTCATGTAAATTTTCAACCAATCGATCTAACTAATTTTTAAAACCTTGAAAGTAGCACTTTCTAAGTAACTTTCAATAAAATCATTAAGTCCTCTTTAACAATTACTTTTTTGAAATATGCAAGAAAAATGTGCGATAGTATATATACAAGTACTAAATATACAAGTAATTTTTGTACGATAGTTTCTGAGATATAATGATGTTGAAAACACCATTTATCTTACCTCTTTAATGTGACTAGACAGAGGCAATTATACCACTGTGTTAATGTAGACATCGTCCTCAACTGATATAATTTAAATTAGTGTCATATGTCTCCAAAATTAAAATTAAGCCTCCTGTATACTGTTGGGAAATTGCGTATTTTCAAAGCCTAATGAGAATGAAATGAGGTTTACAGGATACCTAGATTGTAATTGAGTTTTATCTGATATAGTTATATATGTATGCGCCAACATAAATGTTAATGAAATTAAAGCAGCTGTGGATGGTTTTTAGAAGAGCTGATTATATTGTTGATTGTTTGCCAAGCCACGTTGTTATTATTACTTTCTTTTTTGAGGTTAGTTATCGCTGTAATGGTTCTTAGCACACTAGAGAAAGTTTTTATCGTGTAGCATTATTTTCACTTATACGGAACAGGTTGTTTCTGAGGTCCTAGTTTGATGTGAACTGTTGTAGAGTTTCAAGTACGATTTCACAAACAGCCTCGAAGTAATTCAGTAATGATAAATGGAGAAATTCTGTCGTACCGGTAGTGTTTTGACTCAGTGTGAAGGGTATGAAGACCATCCAAAAACAGTGACTATGAATGAAAACCACGGTAGACTTCTTCAGCAAGTCCTGCAGTCTCCGAAAAGAAGCCTTCACCGGACATCTTTGAAAATGATTATCAGAAATAAGTCTTTGAGAAGTATGTTTAAAAACCTTAGCGGAGTCCCGTATAGAACACAATCTGGTTAACCTTCAAATGTAGGAGACAAAAAGTAGTTTATTGCGCCTCATTGTTAGCAATTAACTATGAAAATTCTCGGTTTCTAAAAATTTTATGGTTTTCAGATGAAAATCATGTACACCTAAGTTATTTCATCAACAAGCAAACAACACTTTTCTTTGATTTCAACATCCTGAAAATGTTATAGAGAGCATGTATGGTGCACCGTATTAAGAACTTGGATAGTGGGTCTGAATTTTCTTGAAGATGATAACGAGAGTGCTGTTACTGTAAACCGTAAATTTTGTAGAGAGAACATCCTTTAACATTTTGCAAGAGATCTGAAGACATTTTTTCGTGCTAGCAATCTGACTTTTGGTTCCCAGTGGTTCCAGCAAGATGGCGACACCAGTTACACTGCTGTAGCCACTATTGTTTTATTTCAAAGAAAGTTTGGCAACCCCCTTATTTCCTGTGGAACAGACTTTCATACCCATCCCACTTCTCCGACCTTTCACTACCTGACACTTATGTGGAGGTTTTGATAAACAAAAACATCTTCCGAAATGAGCCACTGACTACCATTTCAGAGCTCCGTGAAGAAATAAAACAACGTCTTTTCACCAATATGTTCTTTCACAATGCTATGAGAGTTACCTACAACTTAATAGATGGCATATAGAATATACAAGTGTAAAGTTTTCAGTTGTCTAGTATAGTTGTCTAGAAATAATACATTTAAAACAAAACTATTTCAATTTCAGTACTCATTATTTTATTGCATACTATATGTATATAAAATTAGTATTAATTTTCCCCTCAATTTTTTGCAATCTAAAATAGATTTACTCTATACAGTAATTTAATGTTTGTAGACAGAACTTCGTACACGTTGGGAATTAGTAAAGGAAGCACTCACTCGACCAATCCTCTGCAGTCAAGATCTAGAGGAAGCTATCTTATTCTATAACTCAAAGTACAGTCTCCGGTGGAACTTCGAGGCATTGCATACTTTCTTTTCAGAGGTAAACTTATTTGTTTATTTAAGCAAAACCAATCAGGCCTACATTTATAGCACCTCTATACTACTATAAAACTTCTTTTTATAATGACTTGAGAACTATTGATCCGAGTTTCAATCAGTTTTTTCTAGCATGTAGGTATGGTATCTGTGTAGGTTTTAGGCTAAGTTCAATACTTCCTAAGTTTGAACAATAGGTCTATGTAACACAAATAAATGGTGAATTTTCTACGTAGTTTACGTAATTTCTCTCAAAATTTTCAGTGGAGGCCTATTTTTTGTCATTGTAAAAGTTTTTCAGAAATATACATTCTTTTTTGATCTGAAATCTTTTTAAAATTTGTACAATATCCAGAGTTATTACCATTTTTATGTTGTAATTTTTTTTTTATTTTTGTTGCTATATTCCTGAAAATGTCCTAAAATGTATAGGGACAACTTATTTTCTTCATGAGACAATGTGAATGATATTTGGATCCGAAAACATTTTGAAAGCAGTGAAGTAGATTTCGAGTATTGCCATTTGTGTGCTGTACAAAGTTAAAAATTCCTAATTTTCTATATTTTGTATCTAATAAAGTTTTAAATAATAACATTCTTTTTAGATATAAAGTTGTTGGATGATTTGTACGCTTTTTGTTTACCAAATTCATTTTGAATTTGGTGCAGTAGTTCTCAAGTTATAGTCTTTTTTATACTATTATAAAGTTAAAATAAAGACTTTTCTAAACATTTTAAAGACAATTATGTTGTTGTTTTATTTGATTACTAATTGCTACTAAATACTTTTTGATATTGGTACATTAATTCCCGAATTATTAACAAAATTGCTTTTAATTTAGCTAATATTTCAGTCTGTTGATTTTTTAGGTAAAATTTTCTAATTTTCTATATGTTAGGTTTGTTTGTGTATTTACACTATCGTTCAAAAAGTTTATGATTTTTTTCGTGATTTAACCCTACACAAGCCCTGGTTATAGCTTTTAACCTGGCGAGCCGGTTTTTAGAGTTTTGCAAGCATATTTTAAAAAATTTGCCAAAAATAGTAATTCTATCAAAATCCAGAAGCGTTCTGTACCTTTTTTGTAGAGAAAGTTTCAAAGAATTCATATATGCAATTGTTACGAATTAATGGGGTGTGTAATAAAAGATATATATTAGTTATATTCAGTATTAGTATGTTTAGTGTAAAGATATTACTTTGCGTAAGACAGATGGAGGTAAACAAGGAAGCATAATAAGGAAGGATGAGCTTGGCGGAAATGTTTTTGTGTTGCTTGTAAGAACAGTGTAGTTTGTCAACACGGAAGTTAGATGGGTTATATAAGCATAACCCTAATCTAGATTCGAGGCCAGTCTGTTAAAGTGTGGGGCCGGAAGCTAGGACAGTTAGCTAGGGACGTTGGGGCGAGGCTTGGCCAAGTATTGTGAAGCTAAGGGTTGAAAGCAGGACAGCAAGAGACAAGTCAACACTTTGAGAAGCCTACGCGAGATTGAAGAACGAAGCCGGTTCTGCAGTAGAACGAGATTTGAGTGAGTAAACAGAATACTTAGTCTATCGATATCACATTGAGTTTGGAGTCAAAAGTTTAACGAAAGTAAATTCAGTAGCTGTGTTTAAAAAGTTCTTGATGTTTTCACTCTTAACATGTTGAAAAAACACAAATGTACAATATAAAACAAATAAACTGTAACGAATACAGAAGAACACTGTCGTAAAACCAATGAACAGTAAGCACTAAAAACTGCACAGTACAGTACAGAAAACACACAACAACAAAAATTATACGAGAGATGTGAAATATACATCAAATCTTTCATATCAATATTTTATTCAAAATATTAAAATTTATAAACTAC
>JAGFPH010001244.1:160464-185021 GCA_018207615.1 Philaenus spumarius | reverse complement strand
TTATTATCATTTGGATGTTGCTGTTCATAAGATTAAGTATGTTTAAAAAGATGATTCATTCAATTTCAAAGTCAATCATCATGTTATTCGATTTATTTTGTTTTGCATCCATGATTCAATTCCCTACAGGGAACTTGTACAGTGATCAAACCTTTGAAACTCTAAATTTTTTAATTTTTATAAATATAATATTGTTTAACCATGTGTAGTAATATGGACAGAATTCTTGGTGGGATAGTGCATTAGGCTATGTGACGTCACAAATAACGTGGTTTGGCGGGCTGTTAGTTTGGGAACTAAGCCGGTTTACTACAGATGGTTCATTGAAGTATGAGATTTGAATATATAGCATTTGTTATGGAAGTTTGTTTACAAACAAGACAGTTTTTGAGGTTATAAATTTAAATAGTTTTATTTAAGCTTTTCAAATGAAATATACTTACATTTTATAAACAATAAATAATAATAATAACAAGAAACACATTTTATATAATTTTTAATATTTAACAAGTTTTTTTTTCAATTATAACTCTTTGGAAATTTGGCTAGTCGGGACAACCATTTTTTTACTTATATAAAACATTGCAACACGTTTTAACGTTACAAATTGGCGCCAACGTGGGGCTGATAAAGCTAATAAGTCATTTTAAACGACCGTTAATGTTGCAGTATCAGGTTCTTGTTGTAGCAGAAATACTGAACTGGTTTTCAATGTAAAAATTTCTGAAGGTCTCGACATATCCCATGCAAGGTCAATAGTCGTTAAATAATCTTTTACATTAGAGATGAGTGGTAAGATATCAATTTGATACTTTATATCAGGTTATTGTCTGTAGGAGATAACACTGAACCATGTACACAGTTAAACCATATGGTATATTTTGTGTCAGGTTTAATAATGCACTACAAGAGGAAATTAATTTTTATATTTTAACTCTCGTACTGTCAAAGGCCTCAATTGAGCAGTCTCAGTGTTAGACTTCTCAAATTGAGTAGTTTTGTTACAACTCCACTTTTATTGAATATTTCACCCATTAAAAACCATCCAATCACAATAAAACAAAAACCTTTGGAAAGGAAATGATTTAAACTTTATTTTTTGTATTTACAAATTTGTTTTAAAACGTATCTTTATATATATGTAATCATCGTTTAAAAATTGTAGTTTTCTGAAAAGCTAATGGCGCGCGAATAAAACACAAAGAAATTACTCAACTTTGTCACTTGTCTAAAGCTCAATTTCAACTGAAATATTTTGACAATAATATAAAGATACCATTGGATTCGTCAAGATTTGAACTTTCTAAAACTGCCTTCCAATCAGATGTCACTCTTTAGTTTTGAAAATATAAAGGTTTCTTTAAACCGTTGCAATTGGACAGTTTTCAACCAATTGTAACTTATGGTTACAAAAAATAAAAACATATAACTTCTTTCGCTTTTCAGCCCCACGTTGGGCGCCATTTTGTAACTTATGGTTACAAAAATAAAAATGTCTTATGATTTTATTAAGTGTTAAAAAAAAATGAGGTTCGGTAAAAATTTCAAAAAATAAAAAAAATTATGTCTTTAAATCAAAAATAAAATGCTATATGTGGATTATTCAACAATTATTAATATCTCACCTTCATCTCCTTCATATATTCACCTTAACACCAAAAGTCGTCGCTCATGTAATACCTTAAATCATTAAAAATACCTCTTAGGCCTATTGCCTTACTTCAATAATAAAATCACCATTTACCTAAACTCTCCATAACATCTCTCACCTAACTTCAACGTAGAATAATATCATATGCTTCACCTTACTTTAACTCACCTTACTTTCAAAACCTTAGAATCACCTTCACTTAACTTCCACAATACTAATAAAAAATAATAATCATAATATTGTAATAATCCACATATAACCTCACTTATGCTCTGTTGGCATATATCTATTCATAATTGTTAATTACTGAAAATATTTATTAATTAATTTGATTTCCTCAGGGGTGGAAACCTGGCTATCAAAGTACAAGCTAAATGGATATTCGTGGCTGTATAAAGAAATTCAAGACATTGTGGAAACAACCTTTGTTTACTCAAACATATTTAAAAGCGAATGTTCACAACAATAAAAAGATATCAACATAATGGTACAAATATACAAACAAATCAATGAACTATTTACAATTACATGAGACTTTTATCAGCCATATCTCTCAAAAGAAAAAATGACGCAACAGAAATTAAGAGAAGTTACTTTTTAAAATAATCAAAATTTTATACTTGCAGACTAAAAAATGTGTCCTATGGCCATTATTACTTACTGCGTTATATTCGTCGCACTGTTATTTACCTAGGATTTTTCGTCGTTAACACAATTCACTCGATATGTTCTGAAGCCTATCTCGCGTTAGTTCTGTTGAAGCACATGGAACAGTTACATGTTGAAAAACACTCAATTTACATGATCAATTCCAATTCCTACGATAACACCAACTCAAAAGTATATGTTCTTTAGTTTATGACCAAACTTGTCACCATTTCGAAACAAAAACTACATTTTTTGTGTAATATTCCTCGTCGGCCTTATGCAACGCACATCAATAGCTACGCCATCTTGGTAGAATTCTTCTTGATTTATAACGTTCTCTCGCGTTACCGATTGCTTGCTTGCATGCGTCTTGTCACGTACACAAGTTGATGCCCTCTCTCTCTTTGAATTGCTTCCATGATCATTGTATATGGAGTTTCTTATTATACTGAGATCTCGATACATGTCGAATTGTGTTATGTTTTGTTATATTATTTTTTATTATTGAACTGTTTATTATTTTAACTGTTGCTTTATATTGTTCACCTCAAACGCACTACTCATTGAAACAAAATCTCTTATATAATTTTCACATTTTACATACGTTCATATATTAATATATTCTTTAAGTCTGCTTTTATATTACCTACCTTTACAGTCTGCTTTTATATTTTATTATTTATTTATTAAAAAAATGATTCTATTGTAATTATTTTGCGTCATTAATAAATATATATATAAAAATTATAAATGGTTAATATTATTTAAGTATTGCGTCATTTATTTATTTAGACCAAACCTCTGTGCTTTTAGACACTATAGGAAACTGCTGTTTTATTTCTCATCGTATATTTTCTCTGTGACATGGCTGTTAGTGTTACACAATGAAACAGCACATTTTGCATTCGAGATATCTGTTACAATTCATTATATTTATATAGATATGTTTATATCGTTTTATAGACAAAACTTCAATCTTTCGTTTGGTGTTAGTGTAAAGTAAACTAGATTTACTGGTAAGATGTTATTCGTACAGCAGTGGGAAAAACAGATTTTTGTTGAATTCAAAACTCCTCATGAGAACGCTGTGCAAGCCCTGTTCCCACGCAACTTCTAACGGTCATATTGTATACGCTTGATCCGCTAGAACTTTTGACAGTTTATTCTAATTTTGTGGAATAAGTAATACAATGTGAACTAAGTTTACAAAATGAGAATTTACAAGTATATAGATAAATTCTATATTTATAAGTTTTGTTAGCAGTCTTGTAGTAGAAACATAAAAACTGGTGATTTCAAAATAATAAATTTGAAATTGATAAATATTTTTATACAGTTCTATTTAGAACCAAATTACAAAACTTTTTTAAATTTTTTTGAAAACAATTACAAAAATTATTTACTACTTTTTATTTAGGAAAAAATTTGAAATTTTTCATTTCGTTACTGAACATTTTTTGTTTCTTGAGCTAATAATTTTGTAAATTTTACATCAATCATTTTTTTACTGGCATTTATAAATTCTTTGAACCTTTCTTTACAAAAAAGCTATGGAACTCTTTTGGATTGGTTTATAATTACTATATTTGGCAAATTTTTGAAAATATGCTTTCACACGCACCGAAATGGCTTGGCATTGGAAAAATTTAACAAGTTATATTTAACAAACAAAACTTGAATTATATCAATATATTTACAAATTAATATAAATATTATTTAGAACGTTATACAATCATACATTTTATATGACAAACTATTTAGATGGCTTCTTAAACATATTTAGTTTACGCCAAGTAAATGTTTATCTCTGTAAATTGTATGCGACATTCATACAAATCTGTACTGACCTATATTTATTTTATAGACACTAAACTTATGATTATGGTTACAGTATTCAGTATATTTTATGTTTAGTTCACAAGTATTTCTGAATCTCCACCAGTATTAGTAAAGTAATATCTTCAGTTTATAGCCCTTTGATTCCATAATGTTTTTTTTTTTTTTATTAACACCTGCATAAAAAACACATGAATAATGTTAATAATAAAAATAATAGCACCTGTATAATGTTGGCTGCATAAAAGGTTCTCAATATTTTGCTGTCTGACATCGATCGGCATCAAAATCTGTTTGACGTTCTGTGATTAGCTGCAAAGGAAAAAATGTATAAGTAGCTGTCATGTGATTGATTTGTTTAATTTTTAATAGCTAACAATCTTGAATGACATTTATTTATTCTTTTGTTGAAAAAAATATACACTGTTCAATACACAACAATATAAAAAAACAACAGTAAAACATAAAAATCAAAGAAATTAAATAATTAAATAGTTTTTTACAGTGGAAATTTACTTACTTAGGTTGAAAATTATTCAACCTAACCTAAAAATCAGTGACATTATCTCTAATTATAAATGTCAACTTAAAATGTTTAATTTTTAATTTTAGACATTAGAACAAGAAGAGACGGAGCATTTCTTTGCCAAAGTTCTGCCAGACATTATCAAGTTGGCATTGTTATTACCTGAATTGATTACTGGAGCGATCCCTATGCTTTGTCGTGGAAAAACACATTCTGTCAGTTTAACCCAAAGACAAATTAGTAGTCTACTAGCTAACGCCTTCTTATGCACGTTTCCTAGGAGAAACACTAATAAAAGGCAATCTGAGTATAACACATATCCGGATATTAATTTTAACAGGTAAGGCTTATTGAATAACATTTTGCGTAAATATGTCATCAATTATATTCTTTGGAGACCAACAAAAATGTGAATATCGTACAATAAAGTATTATAAATTTTTCTTGCATGTTTAAAAAATGTAATATTTTAAGGTGGCAGTATTAATTTTAACTGGAAGTTACTTTGTAGCCTCAGATTAGGAATGTCTAATGGGCGTGACATCCCTTCGAACCCACTTTCCCCCCGAACTTAACTTGGCAGTACAACCAATTCCAAAAAACTAGGTTCACAAATTAATTAACTCAGAAACTCTGTAATGGACTGAGAAACTCTCACTTTCTTATATTTGCCAACTGATTACAATAAATAAAAAGTCGCTGCTGAAAGTACATTAGGCGTAGGCGTTGGTATAGTTACTGTTGACGCTATTTTGCTATAAATGGGGTTAGGTGGTAGAGAGAACTAGACAGTCCCAGTTGTGCAGAATATGTCCGATCCGGCGATCTAGGATACGGGGGAATTTCAGCTATTTGGAGAAATATTGAAGAAAATATATTTACCAGTTTAAGATTTTGCAAGTAAAATATTAGCAATAAAACAAAATAGTTAAAAAATTTCTCTTAAAACTCATTTAATGTATTGAGACTTGAGAATAATAAAATGTGCGTGCAGATAGTTTGCCAAGGGGAGAAATATGGCGCCGACCTTGGTACCCCCTCTACACCACGCTTTTCGTTGAACATTTTCAATACAACAAACATTTTTCAAAACGAACATTTCCTTGACGTAGAAGACAACCACTATGTATTATTAATTAAAGCTATATATGTACCAATTATTTTAATATTAGACTACATCATTATTAAAAAGTGTTCTTCAACCAAAACATTTATAAAACAAAAATAAGGAACAGTCTGTGTAAAACAATTTTGTGTTTGTTCCAGTCCATCTTTTGTATCCATTGATTGGTTTTCTTTATCATCCTTATAACCTTACTAGCAAAATATAATTTTACAAATAAATTAAAAATAAAATGATAATTGAAGCATAAATTATTTAAAAAATACTTAACATATTATGTTAAACGCGGAAAGGTAATAAATATGACTAATTTTCGGACAAAAAAAGAGTTTTGCATATTACTGTAAACAATTAATTATTTCAGGAAAAACATATTAATGATTTTAAAATTTGCCATTCATGTTTAAGTGTTACTATTATTTAATCAAATATACATATTTAGACCAGTCAATAGAGCAAAATAAAATGCTAATATTGTTATTGAATTTTAACACCAAGCATCTACAGTGATTTTAAGGGTAGCACATTGGTATGTAAAATACAAAGACTATCAGGCAATGAGCTTTTGTGCATTTTTTATTTATACAAAAGTAACAATAAATTAGGACATTTTTGGGTTTTTCATTGATTTTATCAAATTTTATGTATGGATCACAATGAGACATTTATAGAGAATTAAAAAACCTACAAAAGGTTTTTTATAGACAATCAGACCATTTTCCACCGAGAAAAGTAGGAAAAACGCTTAAAAATTACTATTTTTTGAAAAATTCATATCTTTTTGTTAATTTACAATATTAAGGGCAGATCTTTCGGAAAATGATTGTTTATTATGAGTTCTTCAAACAGGCAGAAGATGAAATTTGTCGCATTAATAGTTTTTCAACAATTACAGTATAAACAAATTAGGTCATTACCTTTCATAATGCGCCGCCCTATTAACCTGAGTGGCCAGATTTAAATTTACCAAACGCATTCTGAAAGTAGTCATTCGTAAACCTACAATTCGTATATCTTCGATTTCTGAATAATGTTGATAAAGTATGATGAAATGCATGCGAACATAGCGCGAAACACATAAATTTGCGACTGACGGCAAGAGAGGCAGTGGTAGTAGGGGTACCAGCAGCAGAGGAAATCTTGATAAGCACACCTTGCCGTTCTCTTTTCCTCCACAGTTGGTCCACCCTTTTCCTTACATTCAAAGTCAATCAAAAAACGGTTCAAATGAAAGACGGCAAACTAAAGGGCCCCTCACGACCGAGTTTGGTGAATTTTGACATACAAAGATGGAATGGACCACCAGTGCACAAAGCTACAGATTTATTAAAAGACTATTTAAACAGATATTTTCATGGTGGCAATTACCATTTCACTAGATTTTTTTCAAAGAACATACTTTAAACTTTGCAGAACTTCAAAAATTATTGACAAAATCCACAAAGACAATGGAAGATTACATTTTCTAAATCATTGGAAAAGTCTAGAGCAGTTACTGTAATAAAGCTCTGTATTTATTATTTGTTGACAATGTATATTATTAATACAGAATAAATGAGGTTAGATTAAAACCTAAAATTATTTATTTATTTAGTTCACCTTTATACCTAATTTTACTTTCTCACTGTGATCGCAAAAAAATCGATGTTGAGATTTTTGTGGAAATATTCCTTTTAGGACCCCCTGAGTCCAAAAAAGTGGTTTTTTGCAAAATGTCTGTCTGTATGTATACAAAGCTAGAGCGAAAACTATTCGATAGATTTCAAACAAATTTGCACCAGACATGTCAAGTAGGCCTGTTTAAATGCAAGAAAAACGGTTTTGAAAAAAAAACCCAAAATCAGTTATATATTATTATATTATTAACCCCCACAAATTTTATGAACTAAATATTATTACCAAATATGTAACTAAATACTTTAACCCTAGAGTGAACGGGATGGGTCCATGAGACCCAAACGAGTTTTATTTTGTTTAGTATTCAAGGTCAACTTATAACTGAGATCTGGTGTTGCCTGTAGCTTCCTGAATCATTCCATAGATTGTGCTGTAGGCACTGTTTTTACTGTCAACCGCCCAGTCTTTGTTTGGCAGCCAATGCAATATACTTTGGGCCTGGTAGACCCATCCTGTCCATTTACGTACTACTTTTTTGTCATAGCCTAATTTTTATGTTTTTGTTATTTTATACCTTTATTGAATAATAATACAATAATCGTTTGTGTTTTACTAATTAATTAGAAGTTTGAACAGTGTAAAGCATTATGGATCGTAATATACTTGAACGGAGCAGTGAAATTGATAGAATTTTGTTACAAAGATAGTGAAAGTGAGTGTGATGACTCTGAAGCAGATCCAAATTTTGAACTTGAAAGTGAACACGATACGGAAAGCGAGTTTGAGCTTGAAGAGGAAGTACAAGAGAGTGAAGTGGAAACAGAAGATGAAGATATGCAGGAAACGGAATATGGAAATACTGGTGAGTCACAACATAGTCTACCTTATTTCTTGGGAAAAGATAAAACCACAAAATGGCTAAAAAAAACTGGCAATCAAAACATCAGAACAAGAGCTCATAACATTGTTTCTTTACATTTACCTGGAAGTATCAGACAGGCTATGGAAGTAAAAACCCCACTTGAAGCTTGGTCTTTATTTTTCAGTGAGCCTATAATTGATTTGACTGTAGAATCAACAAATATCTATATAAATAAAGTAAGACCCAATTATCATAACGATCCAAATCTATAGCAAGACCTACTTCAGTTGTTGAAATAAAAGCCTACTTCGGGCTTTTATATATCAGTCGTGTTCTGCATGGAAGTAAAATGAATCTTAGGGAATTTTGGAGTACTGATAGAACCGGAGTAGAAATATTCCGAGCTGGGATGTCCTAAAGGAGATTTCGATTCCTAACGAGATGCATTCGTTTTGATGACATTGAAACAAGAGAGGTTAGGAAGAAGCAAGACAACATAGCTCCACTTAGAGAACTATTTAACATATTCGTTTCTAACTGCAGAAAATATTATTCGGTTTCAGAGTGTGTAACACTAGATGAGACACTTGTCCCTTTCAGGGGGACGCTGTAGGTTTCGGATGTATATCTCTGCGAAACCTAAAAGGTACGGCATCAAGGTTTTCACACTAGCATGTTCAAAAACGTATTATGTAAAAAATCTAGAGGTTTACTGTGGGAAACAACCTGATGGGCCTTATAATGTTAGCAACAAAGTGATAGATGTTGTTGATAGGTTGGTCAGTCCTATCAAGGGCAGTAACAGAAATGTAACACTAGACAATTGGTTTACATCTTATGAATCTGCAACAGACCTTAAAAAAAATAGCAAATTAACAATAGTAGGTACTTTAAAAAAAAACAAGCCCCAAATACCATCGTGCTTTTTAGCAAAAACTGGAAAAGAAATATATTCCAGCATGTTTGGTTTTCAAAAAAACATGACCTTGGTCTCGTATGTACCAAAACGAAAAAAGTGTGTTTTATTACTTTCGACGATGCACGACAACGATGAAATAGATTTATCTACTGGTGAGCAGAAGAAGCCAAGCATTATAACTTATTACAATGCTACTAAAAGTGGTGTCGATGTTGTTGATGCCATGTGTGCAGAGTACACAGTTGCAAGAGGCACAAAACGTTGGCCTTTATGTTTATTTTTTTCACTGATGAACATAGCTGCTCTAAATGCTTATGTGATTCTAAAAGCTAATCAAGTCGTAGAGGAAAGACGAAACTTCATCAAGGAGTTAGGACGATTACTTCTTCAACCCCACATGTTGTTCCGAGCGCAACAAGGAAAATTACCTAGAGAAATCCGTAACTTAGCAGCAAGACTCTCGGGTACTCAACCACCTGAAAAAGAAAAAACCTCAGCCAGGCAAAAGAGGAAGGTGTCACAAGTGTAAAGACAGTAAAACTAAGTATTTTTGCCAAAAATGTAAAGTGTGGCTGTGTTTGTCACACGCGGAGTTACTGTGTGAAAACTGCTACTCTAACTAGGAATTCTTTCTTCAACAAGTAAGAACTTAACTTATCCTAAGTGAAAAAATCTAACAGCTGTACTTGTATTTCTATAAAAATTCTTATTTTTATTTCATACTTAACAAATTATATTTTTCGCTTTTTCTGAATTTGTGATTTGTAAATTTAGTAGGAGTTTTTCACAATCGTCTCATATATAACCTGGAATTTTTATAATTTAGAAAAATACTTTCTTTACATAAAAAATAGTTATATATTTCATTTAATCTTTACTTATATAATTAAAACATGTTTATATTTAAGCAATATTGACATTTTGTATCACTAAATATATCATATATAATTAAATTGCATTATTTTTTATTTGGGTTTATCAGACCCAACCCGTCCTTAAATGTGACTATTTTCACCCGTCCACTGTAGGGTTAAAAATATTAAAGAAATAAACATCTTACATTGAACACTGATATCTCTTTTTAATCGAAATCTTTTACAATAATACAAAAACAGCTAATCTTTTAAAGGAATTATCAAAAACCTAGCATAACAGTAATCAATACCTGGTAAATATATAACACCTATTTTCGTGCATCTATACAGGCCTAATTGACGTGTTTGGTGCAAATTTGTTCGAAATCAATCGAATAGTTTTATCTCTAGCTAATAATAATAATATTTATTAGTTAATCTCCTAGTTTAAAATCAACTCTCCTATCCCTCCTACAATAATGAAGTCACTGTGAATTTGTTTAATAATTTAAATATGTTTGTGAGAAAGTATGTGCCACTTTCTGGTACCGTTTATTTACTTTGGAGAGGTGACTTATATTTTCTTTAAAATACGGTATTAAAAATTTAATTATATTAATAATGTTAGATAACCACTTAATTTTGGGGAAATTTTTACTAGGATTGGGGGAAATTTTCAGAGTCAATGCATATTCTGCACCCCTGGACAGTCCTAACCTCGCCCCACAAAAATAAAGGCAATTCTATTCTATTCTATTTTAATGTTCGATACTTTTTTTTAGCATTATTGAACCATAATATTGTTCGCCATTTTGAAATGGTTAAGAGTCACATTTGAATCTGAATTCCATTTCAGAGCAATGGGTTTTATTTAATAGTTTTATTAAAAGTATTAGTGTTAAAAAAACTGGTTGGTTTTAGGCTAATTTTGAGTATTCAAGACAATTACCAAGACATTATGTTTTAAATTTTTGTTAATAGCTCGGTTATCCTTTGACCTACAGAAACAACAAAAAAGTATTTGTCATTAAAAAATACTTGCTGACCCGTGCGAAGAATTCGCATTCTAACTTACTTAAATCCAACTTAATTAAAGTACACACCGTATATTTAGTATCGTATAGTACGTATACTTACTTGATCTTACATCACTGTTACTTTCGGATTCCTTATTTCTTATTTTTTTTCCGTATAATTGTATTTTGTATATTTTTCCGGTGTAGCGGTTAAGGGAAGCTTTAAAATGATGCCTCAATCATGTAATTTGATAATGTATTAAGGAAGTTATGGCGTACCGACAAAAAAATGGCCTTGAGAAATAATATATGTGATAATTATGTTTTGTATCTTGTTCAGTTTTTATAAAATTTACGTATTTCAAGATATTATTTTTAACTGTTGCCATTTTGAAAATTATAAATGTAAAACATAATATACACTATAAAATTTGAGCTCAATATCTTATCTTTTTCTGAAGTTGCATTGAGTTTTTGTAAGAAACAAAACTATGATGATTCTAGTTTTTCCAACCATTTAAAAACACATGGCATTTTAGACTTTCAGTTAAATAAAGATTTTAATGTACTACATGCTAATTGTAAAGGTAATAAGTTAGATGCGTTAGAAATGTTAGAAATTAAGAGGTTAATTAATAAGGACTCAAGTTTAGGTTTAAATGAACAAATAGATTTAAGTAACTCACCACTTCTTTGAACCTTTGTCATTGACCATATCTTCCATCTTCTTTCCCCCATCCATAACCTAACGGTATTATGCGGTTGTGTATTGAATTTTTTGTTCCTTTAGTCTTTAAGTTGCCTTCGAGAATGCCGTAGCTGGCAAAACTTAGGTCGGCACGGCTCAATAAAGATTTTGTGAAAGTACAAAAAGGTTATCATTTATTTTTAATAAACCTGTGTATACTTATAGGCTAAATAAACAATGTTTACTTCTTTCTGTTCACTAAGAAAAATGTGTTTCACCTCTTTTATATTGTCCTCTCTCCAGTGACAAACATAATATGGTACAGTGAAGCAAAAGTCTATAATTTTTATTTTTTGTGGTTGTACTGCTGAAGTCAACTACAACAAAGCATAGGAATCATTCCAAGATTGAGGACTCTGTACATTCAAGGCTTTTTAAAATTTTTAGTTTCATCGATTGAAAAGCTATGTGGAGAGAGGCGAACTACACCGGAGGCTTGTATTTTATATCTGCAGTGTCAAAACAAACTATGTAACTAACATATTTGATGGCATTTAAAAGACCTATTCAGCAGTGCTAAATTCAATTGAGAAGTATATTTTCAATTAATCTTCTACAGATACAATATTAAAAGCACACTGTAAAATTTTATAAAAAAAGATGGCAAGATGAAGGAACACGAGGATTTGACACACAGAGGATTAGGCAGAACTATCCTAATAAGGTTTCATGTGTTTATGGAACCATATCAACATAGCTCACTTCTTGCTCAAATTCCACCTAAACTGATGTGACGGGTACCCACCAACTTATATGACAATGACCACTGGATCTATGTTGATAGTGGTTGTGCTAAATAATAACTTGCATTCTTACAATAGTTGACATCACAGTTTATAGTTAAAGGAGGGGGAGCCAGCTTGAAGCTAAATGTTCAAGCTTAAATCATTCTGTTAGTAACCATGGTCTGGAGAAGACTCCAGATCACATAATGTAGACTCGCTTGCCTTTACCTTAGTTTAGTTTAGTTATAAGTCCGGACCAGCAGAGGAATAGATTGTTTTACATTAAATAAACGCTCTGAAGTGAAACAGTCTTTCGTCACCTTATTAAAGAACCTACTTGCCATCCACCATTCTGACAAAGCCTGTACGTCCGCGCGGGGACAGAAAGGCATAGCCCGACCAGGGAAAACGCCGCTTCAGGAGTCGGACGCAGGAGAGCCGAACCCAAGGAAGCGGGACCCGTTACATCTGGTGTCAGAAGTGGTTCTTCAACTTTATAAAAAGAAAAGGAATGGTGTGAACATGAAATGAGCCTAAGAAATTAGTGTGAGACAGACATAATGTTACATGCAACATGAGACTATTTGGGTGGACACTGAAGATACCTTTCCAGTGATGTTAACATATCTTCCGAAAAATAAGAATGGTAACCACCACTGCATGAGTACCATTTTATAATACACGAATTGTAATACTTTATGTCTGTAACACTTAAGTAATGATTGAAATGTTTAACTAATATATTAATTATGGTATTTAAATTTATTTTTTTAAAGTTGTGAAATTAAAAATTGTTTTCAAAGTAACGTTAAGCATTGAAAGTAAATTACTAAGAGAAAAAGGAATAATTTATTTTTAAAGAAAATTAATATTAAATATTTAATTTAAAAACTAGAAAGTAGAATTATTGAAATTTGAAATGAAATTGTAAAAATTTTAATTTATGAATTTAATTTAGTAGTACGAAAACTTAGATTTTTTTAGTAAAGGAAAAATTAAAAATAATTGGGGGTACGAGGTTTATTGTTTTATTATGAAAAGGGTAAATTTGGTATTATAGCAAATTTAAGTAAAATTAATGGGTGGACAACCCATACATTAATGGTAATTAAGTCTGAATTTAGTAGGACAATTAATAATTTAATGCAAAATTTAAAACATTAAATACAAAATGGAAATTTATTAAATAGCTTTTAAGATATGTAGTAAAACTCTGCTGGTTTCGTAGATAGAAGATAGGACAATAATTTGTAAAAAGGATATCTTGTTAAATTTTAAATGGAAAGAAAATGAAATATGATTAATTTATATAATTTAGATATCTGCACGATTCATACTGTTTTGTATTAAATAGAGATTGTTTAACTTTATTAGGATCATTACATGTTTATTGAGTTTTTATATTACAAAGTAATGGATAATTTAAGGAAGGTAAATGCAAGGACATGCGAGTTCACTAAAGTAAAATAAAAAAAAAAAAACTTTTAAGATAAAACATAAACTTTGGTTTCAGCTGAATAATAATAAAATGATAATGTATAATTTGAGGAAAAAATATTTTAATAGGTCATGAGTATTGTGTTGTTGGGTACAGAACTTGTCGCCCGGCACACATCAGAGAGGTTTTCCGATCATAACATGGTGTAAAGAGGTAACGAGCAGACACACTGGAAGAGTGCAACAGCATGTAAAGCTTAAGTGGAAAAGTAAAAATGTGGTATAGCTGTGACAGAGGGAGATGAAAGGTCACACTTGTAAGGTTAACTAACCCCAGACAGGCTTACTTGCCATCCACCATCCTGACAAAGCTCGTACGTCCGTGCGAGGACAGAAAGGCATAGCCCGACCAGGGAAAACGCCGCTTAAGGAGTCGGACGCAGGAGAGCCGAACCCAAGGAAGCGGGACCCGTTACACTGAAATTTGGGTCAATATACTGTATCCACTATCAAATATTTAAACAACCATTTAGCACCTGTTTTTAATTGATGCTATAATTCTTTTAACAGTGAGCAAGAATCGAATTTAAATTTGTAGTACAGTAAAGCGTTGACAATGCGGGTTCCAAAAATCAAAATCATCGATAATCCGGATTCAATTCCGACAATATTGTTAGAACTAGGCCTACATTGTATTGTTTAATTTGGATAGAATTATGAAATAATTATAATTTGTTATTTTAGGTTATTTATTCGTGAAAATTCAAGAGCTCAGGAAAAACTGAAATGTTTAGTCAATTATTTTAGAAGAGTATGTGCAAAAGGTATGTACTATGTTATGTATAGAACTTCTGACTCAAAATAAAATTTCATTTTTTTTTGTGTTTTAGGAAATACAGTTCGAACAAATCTAGTAATAATTATATTTTTTGTTATCATGGAACGCGGTAGCTTGATGGGCGAGCTTGATTTTATTTTTCTCTTATTTTAACAATCGCGGCTCTAAATGAATTGAAAACTCTTTTAATAGGATATCTGAAGCCTAATTGTGTGATTTGAATGAAAAATCAATTCAGAATGTTGTAGTGATATTGAAGGACTGTGTAACTCATTTTACTCGATACGACGATCTTTCTTTTCTTTGGGACCAAGATTTTCTTCTCCCGAGAATATATTCTTCTAACCTCAGTGCGCATGCGTCTCGCGGCATATCACGGAATATTTTAAATTAAGAAATTATTTCAATATTTTGCCTTTAAGGATTGAAACAACCAAAATTACTTTACTAGAGAAGTGTTCTAATAACATTTTAAATATAATAAAGTTTGATTAAATAAGTAAATGTAATGTCTTGTGATATGAAGTGATTTTTTCTGTTTAAATTTTGCTATAATTTGGAGGTTTCATTTTAGTCATATTATGTTTTACCTACTTATCATACTAGTTTGTTATTGTTTACATTGGTTCTAATTATACATATTTTTGGTTATTGATGAATTTAATACATGAACGGAGTAGTATTGACATATTTTTAGATTGTTTTCTAGGTTTCTTTAATATTTACATTTCTAATATAAAATAGGCTAGGCTATTTTTATCAGCTTACTTGATCGTATATTTTAGGTTATGATGTGTTGACATACAATGGCCTAGTAATAATAATATATATTTTTTTATTAATGATAAGTTATTAAGATTACATGCTTAAAATTGGTATGCTTATTTTCCTTGATAAAAGTTACCAGTATACCAACAACCAAACATATATTATATGTCACGTTCTGTGATCCCATATAACTGTAGGTAGCTAAATTTTTCATTTACATTTTTTAATAACCTCTTAACCCTGGAACCGTACACCAGGGTTCCAGAGAATTTTAGTTTTGCTGTAAATTTGAGTTAACAACACTGACCACAGCCAGCTCCTGTGACTTTTACTTGACCTTGACGAGCTGTCAGTTGCTTTGTTTGCTGCAGCTGTGACACATCACATTCCCTTTGTAGAATGTTGTTGGGGCACTCAGTACGGTGTACGATTAGTGTAAGTTTTTCTTCAAGTGTACAATTCTGTGTGTTTTAAATTTTTCTTCAATTTTGTGTGCTGAGTGCAACCAGTTCACTTGCAAAAATCATGTGCCAGTTGTATGTGCAAAAAAGTGTTTGTGCCAGTTGTAGTGAAGAAAACTAGATAAAAAACTCAAAAACTGCAACTTTAGAAAACTTTGTTAAAAAATGTAGGTTTTCGCAATTCTCTTATTATATTTACTAAAATCTTTAAAAAGTAATTAAAAGTATGTTTTTGCAATAATTTAAGGCCTAAAGAACACGTTTATAATGTTTCTTGAATAAAACAAAAAGAATTTCCATTAAAAATTATTTTTTATTTTTGGGGCACCCAGTACCCCTGTGTACAGTTAGTGTAACAGAAATTGAGGTGTACGGTTCCAGGGTTAAGTAGGCTAACTTTTTTTAACCTTTTAGCTGCGTATTAAAATCCAAGCAGCTCCCTATATTTTGCAATTATGAGTGAAATTTTTAATTTTTTAATTAAGGTTTATTTTACTTAAATATCTCTTTATTACTATTTCTTGCATTAATATATACTACTATTTTCATATAAAAAAAAAAAAAATTGTGTGTGAAAAACATGATTTAAGCCCTAAACACATGGAAATTTAATAAAATGTTAAATATTTTTAAGTACTCACATTAAATAATATTTACCATAAAAAATAATGAAAATTTTAAATCTAAAACAGTTTAATATTAAAACATGTATAAGATAACATTTATAAGCATAAATGAATAATTGTGTAATAACTAGCAAAGATACAGTAACATATCTTTAGCTAGTAACATAGCTAGCCTAGCTAACACACAGAAATTACACTTTCTTGAAGTCGAAATAATGTCAATAAATTTTGTTTCTATAATGGAATATTGTAATAATAATTTTGTTATTGTGAATACTTTAAAATGTTTAAAAAGAGTATTTGTTTTATTTTAAATATTCATTCATTATAAAGTAGGTTAGAATTAATAAATAATACAGTACTTACATTGTAATAAAATAGGCCTCTTAAGCCAACACTAAATCACTTCAGAACTTTAATTATGTAAAACAAATATCCACCTGCAATATATACTAGAAATATAATTAAATATTATCATAAACACACACATAAAACCAATGGAAATCATTACAACCACAATATAACCTTCACTAACCGGTTGGAACGTCAAATGTCATCAAAAACACGTGATACTACAAAGTTTCACTGGCTTAGAACCTACTTGAGGCTAAATAACATTATTTCTGTTCAGTTGGGACTATAATCGACTTACCAAAGGAAAAGTTTTTATAACGTTGTGGACTGAAGTCGATTTACGCAGTGAACGGTAAAAATCTCAAATCGATTGTAGTCGATTTACGCAGCGAAAAGGTTACGATCTGGTTGTTGGAGACTATGTTAACATACCTATAGATTGAAGTAATAAATACTTAAAACTTAGAACTACTTATTTAGTAATAGGCCTAAAAACTTTCTCAGAATGTTCGAAACTAGTCTACCCGTATTTTCAAAAAACTTTGGTAATTTAGTTATACAGGGCTTAAATTTACTATACGACCCTCGATGATATTTTGCAGACGACGATCTTGTCTTACATTCTACTGATAAATGTTGAATACAGTTATTTATTGTGGCTAAAGACTGTAGGGGGATTCATGCAACCTGTTGTAAATGCTTAATGTGTTAAAATGGTAAACTGCTTTTTGAATGAAGGACCCCTTGTGCAAATGTGTTAAAGTGTTATTTGCTAAAGTAAGGTTGACCTTGTTCAGGTTTTGTGAGTTTGTGTGCTTGATCAAATAAATAACTTTTAATTGACACACCAAAGACAAGTAGAAAGAGAAAGTCCTCCTCGTTCAATTAGATTGTAAATAAAAACACCATTTTGATAATTAATCGATATATTTTTTATTTATTTTGTAAAGAAGGATTTCTAATAACAAAAAAATGACAATAAAATGTCCAGAATACGCTGCAGCCTTGTCCCCTCCGAGGTTCCAGAAATTACTGTATGTAGGCCCTACTACCCGAAAAATAATAAATTGAAGAATATTATACCTGAGTAGTTTATTACTGGCATAATAATTAATATGAAATGGGTTAATTCATAGAGGTTCTTTTTAGAAAATAAGAATTACTTGTTATATTTTTATGTATTACTGTACTCGGAACATTCTAAAGATTGATTTGGTATATAGTTTATTACATTATTTTTATTACATCCCTCTTTTTACAGTTCTTTAGACTGAAACTGTAACACCGTACGCACTTTATAATTTGTGAATTATATTTTAGATAAAATTAGGCCTCATTTTCTGCATTTTTTGAAAACATATTTTGTGTTTTCCTGATCTAGGCTAAATCACTAAAGTTTAGAATATGCCTCTTAACCATATTCTTTAGTTTGTAAAAGAGATTTTATTCCCTACTTATTAAATAATGTATATATTACATTTTTTTATATTTATAACAAGATTAGGCCTCTTTTTGGTTCCTTTTTGCTAACATATTTGTGCAAACAAAATCAAATACACATAAATGTTCTCTGCACTTTTCTGAACACGAAAATGTATAAAATTGTTCATGTTTATTGTCCTACTTCCTGGACTGTTAAATAATAATATTTATTATTTTTACTAACCTTCAAACAGTCCGTTTCTGGCTCAGAATACATCTGACCGCGGTTTCGATACCACAAATGTCATTGTCAAAGAATTCTCACGTCGCAATACCTACATTACACACTTAAAAAACACATTCAAGACGCACATTCAATCAAACGTCAACATACGCCGAACACTTAGTGGATTTCAACCACAAAACAAAAGGCATAATGGAAGATCTACAAGTGCTAAAGAAATGTAAGAAAGGCAAAAAAATGGACGTTTTAGAGCAGTTTTTTATATACCAAACATTAAAAACGGAACCAGACAACCTCCTTAACGATCAAGTGCAATTTGGATCACACGCCATATACGACAGTATCATAAAGTTAGAAACGCCTACAAGTTAGGCAAACCAAAAACAGCTGACTGAACAGTGATTCAACATCGCATCGGCAGTTCATGTTAAGGTCGGCCCGACATTAGACCTGTTTTAATAACCCTAATAAAATTTATGTTATAACGACCCAGAAATGGTGAATTTTTTAAAGTGTTTTACGTGTGTTTTTTAAATGTGTTTTTTAAGTGTGTAATGTAGGTATTGCGACGTGAGAATTCTTTGACAATGACATTTGTGGTGTCGAAACCGCGGTCAGATGTATTCTGAGCCAGAAACGGACTGTTTGAAGGTTAGTAAAAATAATAAATATTATAAAATTGTACTTTACTAAAATGGTTTGGATAGGGTTTTAGATGAAAATGTGTTCTAGTAGTAAAAATGTGCCTGTCAGTATAGAAATATTCAACTGCCAGACAGAGAGTCAACAAGAAAGTAAAAAAAGAAAGAAAATTATCTCTAACTTCGTCGGATTCCCGGAAATTAAAGATAGGAGAATATGTTTATTTTCTTTGCTCCATCGTTTCCCCGGTTCCTTCCGAATTCTTTTCTTGGATTCGAAATTATTATTATTATTTTCCATCTCAAATAAAACAAGAACAAGAAAAACACAAAATTGTTGATTCAAGCTGAAAACCTCAAATTACCTTCCCCAAGAGTTTTACGACGTTACAACTGGTTTACAGGACCCCAGACCATTGTAAAGTCGAGTGTGTTATCGACTCTAAATAGCACACTTCTGTCAAACGAGTTTCTCGATTTTACCGCACTTACAACGTTTACAATACTTAACACAGGTTGCATGAATCCTCCTTATAAGTTAGAATTTTGAGCTTCTTTTTATTGCATTTCTGTTGACTTAGGGTCATATAGTAAATTCACACCGATTACAGTAATATAACTTTCATCAGTGAAGGATCATAAATTTATTATACGACCCCGCCAAGGCAGCCCTCTTACCTATCCTCTCTTACCTAGAGCTGTAAGGACCATTATTTGCGAAAGTTTACATTACTACCCTACGTCATTTAGCAGAAGGTTTGCCAACTTATACGGTATATGCAAGAATATGCTCTAATACTTAATTTTAATGTTCAATTCTATTTCTAAACGTCTTAAATAAATGAAAACAGAATAATATAATTAGAAAAATTAAAAATAATTATGAATAGAAAATAAAGCACTTTAAACTCAATTTACAACTTATTTAGCTTGGGAAATATTAGACATATCTTTTTAATTGCGTTTTTAAATGTAAATAAACACGATTTCCGGACTTTGCTATTCCTACAACTAAACATCACTTAATAAAATACATAGTCCTATATCACAAAACAGGATATTATAGTCAGAATTCTATTTAAACACTAAATTCATATAGGCCTAGCCTACTAATCACAAGCCAAATACTTGACCTATATCCATTACTAGGCCAATGTATGTCAACACATCATAACCTAACCTATACGACCAAGTAAGCTGATATAGCCTAGATTATTTTATATTAGAAATGTAAATATTAAAGAAACCTAGAATACAATCTAAAAATATGTCAATAGTATTCCGTTCATGTATTATATTCATCAATAACCTACATGACAATTATCATCAATAATGATACGTACAATTAGAACCTATGTAAACAATAACAAACTGCTATGATAAGTAAGTAAAACATAATATCACTGTGTGATGTATGCAATTGTACAAAAGTGGGAGATCGCATGATGTCGTATGATCTGTGACGTCATATCGTACGATATGTCATTCGAGTTTTTAATAAATGCTATTGGCTGTAACCAGTATCTTTCCCCGCCAGCCCTAGTTGACGCTTTTCCTTTTTACCTATTTCACAAGCAGTCTTGAACTCACCTTCCTACCAACAGCACGCAGTCGTAGCAATAACGAATATAAATGTGTTTCATTTAGCGAACCCAAATCTAGTAATATATCCAATATATTACAG
Organism: Philaenus spumarius; assembly: GCA_018207615.1. Taxonomy (NCBI): domain Eukaryota; kingdom Metazoa; phylum Arthropoda; class Insecta; order Hemiptera; family Aphrophoridae; genus Philaenus; species Philaenus spumarius. The sequence goes on along the minus strand of JAGFPH010001244.1, from coordinate 164,021 downwards.
TGGCGACGAGGATAGTGGATTATTAAATCAGTATATTACAGTGGCGACGAGGACAGTGGATTATTAATCAATATATTACACACTGAAAGGAAACCTCCAAATTATAGCTAAATTTATACAGAAACAATCACTTCATAACACAACCAGACATCACAGTTTACTTATTTAATCAAACTTTATTGTACCGGTATTTAAAATGTTATTAGAACACTTCACTAATAAAGTAGGCTAATTCGAAATTCCGGTGCGAATTTACTATACCGGTACCAACAGAAATGCAAGTATAACAAAATAGCCTGAAGTTCTAACTTATAGTCTTTAGTCACAGTATGTCTACCTGTATTAAACATTTAACAGTAGAATGTAAAACAAGGTCGTCATCTGCAAAAATATCAGCCAAGGGTCGTACAGAAAATGTACGCCTAAATTCCAAATAGAAATCTGGCATATACAAAGGTAAACAAAACTCAGTTGACAATCCTAAAATCTAGTCATTTTTTTAATCTATTAGGCCATTAGGCTAATCGATTGTCTAAATAGGTTATATCAGACGAATCAGTTTAGACTCAGTTACTAAAGAAGCAAAGGAAAATATATTTTCCAAATTCTACTGCACCGAAATTCATATTTTGGATGGTGCATGTCGTTTTATTGAATAATTTTCAAAAGAACATAATAAGTTAAAGTTACATCATTTTAAAGAAGCCTAAACATTTTGAAAAGAAAATTCTACTGAGGCCTTAAAAACTAAATTTTCGAGAACTGAAAATGCCTATATTCAAAAATTTCAAATGACTACAGTACTTTTTTGAAACAATTGAAGTACACAGAGAAAATAAATAAATTTATTCTATCAAAATGTTAAATATTGTTTAAATATATTTGTGACAAATTTGTAAATGAAAAATGAATTCGTAGGCCTATATGTTATGAAATGTTTTTGTTTAAGTTAGTTTATGCTAGGTGTTTCTATATTTTAATAAACATTCCTGCCTAAATGTGTACGCTATTAAATTTTACTTTGAATTGCCACTATTTTGTTAACAAATAAACTCATTGTAATAGTATCCAAGTCAAAATGTTTCCATTAGTGAAGTTTCGACAAATGTTTTAGACATATTTACACAAGACAGTCCACCTCAAGCGCTCTTTGCGATCAACTGGCAAAGTTGTATTCACGAACAAGACTATCTAGTATTGTTATCGGACAGCAGAGGCGAGCGATTTGTATGGTTAGATCAAATAAGAGTAATTGGCTATCTATTCAAGATAATACTATTGGAAAAAGAATTGGCCAACAAATGCAATTATGATAATTCTAGAGAGTATTTAAATAATAAATTGATATAAATAAGGAAACTGTTATTTATTTTTGTAATGTCTCGAGCATCTCTTTTATGCCGTCAACACTTTATATCTTTGTGGTACATTAGGTTCGTTACAATAAGCAACCTGACTCTATCAGTGTTAAACATGTAATCTCTTTATTTTCTGTAGTTCCTACATTTGCCGGTCTGCCAGAAGACCTTTGGTATTACAGTTTCTTAGCCAATCATAATTAGTATACATATAACATAATATACATCACATCATTCTCTCCTCATAAATTGATACAAACCATTTTTTAATAAAACAAAACATATTTATAAATCATTGTAAAATAAAGCTTTACATTAGACAACTGTCTCAATATTAAAATATAAAGGCGAGTAAATATAAAAATTGTTTGGTTAGGTTACATCTGACAGTCTGAACATAACAATAATACAACTTTAAAAGAGGAACATTATTACCTTAATTCTTTAGGTTAACAAAAACACAAACTAAATGAAACCAAAAACAAATTATAAATCTAAAATTTTTTTTCTTAATCTATTTCTTATAGGATACCTTCTAATGACAACAGGTGTTGTATCATCCTGTACATTTGAAGTACCTTGGTCAGTAGTTGTTTCATTAGGAAGAACAATGCTTGACTTAGATGAACCTAAAGTTTTATCATGTTCTGGCAACTTCAACAATTCGTGAGATTTTGTTTCAGGGCTAGACGTCAATGAATCTATAATGGGATTATCTTGATTTATGCTCTTTTGACCATTAAGTGGCAAAATTTGATCTGCATGACGTTTCCAAACTGTTTCACTGTTATCTAACCTTACTTCATAAGATACAGGGCTTAAAGGTTTTATAACATCCCCTTTACACCATTTTTTATCTGAACGATAATCTCGTACTAGCACCTTATCCCCTTCTGCAAAAGTTGTTAAACGTTTACCAGGAAAATAATCCTTTTGTTTTTGTAAATTTTGAGATACTTCTAACTTTCTATTAGGTCGCAATAAGTCAAACCTTGTTCTTAATTTTCTCCCGAACATTAATTTTGAGGGAGTTTCACAAGTAGTACAATGTTGTGAATTACGGTAATCAAACAGAAACCTATCAATAGCAGTTTCTACATCTATATTATTTTTAATAGCAATTTTAACACATTTTTTTACTGTACGTACAGCATTTTCAGCTGCACCATTTGTAGATGGGTGGAACGGAGCTGTAAAGTTATGTTTTATTCCATTATTAGTCATAAATAAAGAAAATTCTTTTGAAGTCCACTGAGGACCGTTATCTGTTACAAAAACTACAGGTAATCCATAACGGGAAAATAGTTTTCTTAGTTGTGTTATGGTGGCATTTGAAGTAATGTTGTTATACATAGGAATTACTTCTATGAATTTTGAATAAGCATCTATTACTATCAAATACATTTTGTTACCTATTGGTCCAAAAAAATCTGCATGTACACGTTCCCAAGGGACATTAGGAATGTTCCAATGATGCAGTGTGAACTTTGGAGGAATAGGTCTACTTTCATGACAAAACGAACAAGTATTTGCTAGGTTTTCAATGTCTTTATCAATACCAGGCCACCACATGGAAGATCGAGCAAGACTTTTCATTTTTACAATACCTAAGTGATTCCTATGAAGTTCAAAAAGTAAATTTTGTCTTAAAGAAACAGGAATTACAGCTCGGTACCCCCACATTAGACATTCACTTTCAACATTTAGTTCATCTTTCCTAACTTCATAAGGTTTTAAATCATTATTTTCCACTTTATATGGCCAACCATGTAAGACATAATCAAGAACATTTAACAAAATTTTATCATTTTTCATTTCCCTTCTCAAATTCTTACAGCTAATTGGTACACATCCAGATTGAATAAATTTCAAATAATCATAATCACAATTATTGTTATCATCATTAAGCTTAAGAGGTAATCTTGATAAACCATCAGCGTTACCATGATCAGCTGATTTAATATAATTTATGTCATAATCATATGCACTCAAAAAATATGCCCAGCGTTGCAATCTATTGGCCGCAATTTGTGGGATACCTTTTTTCTTTCCAAAGATACTCAACAATGCTTTATGGTCTGTATGAAGAGAAAAATGTCTACCATACAGGTATTGGTTAAATTTTTTTATACCGAAAATTATTGACAATGCTTTGTAACATTTCAAAGCAACTGAGAGGGTTAGAATAAATTGAAAATA
>JAGFPH010001244.1:96344-150807 GCA_018207615.1 Philaenus spumarius | reverse complement strand
TTTTACGTTTTGGTCGATTTTGGGGGAACCAAGAGAGCTATAAGGTCGCGTAAAAAAACAAAATGTGCAGAATAACATCACACATTTATATTTTTAGAAAAAACTCAAAAAAAGTTTTATTCTCGTAGTAAAAATGTAAAAAAAATAGTTACTTCCGGTCAAAAAACGTACTTTCTGTGGTTGGATTTTTTTGGCAAACGAACTCGTCCGAGCGACGTAGACAACCAACATGTGTACCAAATTTGAACCAAATCGGACTTAAAATGCGGCCGCTAGAGTGCGAACACATATACAGGGTGTCCCGTAAGTATTGACCAAAACTTCACGAGGTTATACTATAGGTAAAAACAAACAATTTTCAACATATAATGTATAGTCCTATCTTGCTTAGTTTTCTGTCTATCTGTCTGCATGTGTTTTTTAGAAAAAAATGTCTATCTTAAAAATGGTTGGGGATATCAAGTCCCAAATAGCCAAATAGTTTATTGATCTAAGATAAGTAGTAACAGAAATAAGTAAGATTTCCCAAGTAAAGGTCTATGCTTAAAGGTACAGCATTACAAAAGAATTAGGTGCATAAGGCATTATGCATCAGCTGTTTTTATGTAACAGCTGATAATAAATTAAGAGATAGTTAATTGTTGTGATGATTTGTTTACTACTTGGAACTAATATTGATTTTAACTGCTTAACCACAACACATCATGTTTCTGTAATATTGTGAGTCGTGTTTTTAGTTGTGCTATAATATTATTCGTTTGCACTGAAGATGGAACAATATTCAGTAGCTGAATACACTGATATTCACTATGTCTATGGATTGGCTGATGGTAATTCAAGTTTAGCGAGAAGACTGTACGCATATCGTTTTCCTAACAGAAATCAACCGGGTTACAAAGTGTTTATTGCAGTCCACAATCGTCTTAGGGAGAGCGGAAGTGTGCAAAAGTGCTCGGATATAGTAGGCCGGCCAAGAACTGTTCGGTCACTTGCTTATGAAGAAGCTGTCTTGAACCAGGTAGGAGATAATCCATCAACAAGTACAAGGGCTATAGCACATGACATGGGTGCTAGCAAGAGTACTGTGTGGAGAACACTGCATGAGCAATTATCATATCCCTTTAAATGCCAAAAAGTGCAGGAACTACATCCTGGAGATTATGCACAAAGGTTAGATTTCTCTCGTTGGGTTTTGCACAAACAAGTAGAATACCCAAACTTCTTAAAAAATGTCCTCTTCACTGACGAAACGACTTTTACCCGTGAGGGAGTATTTAATGTAAAAAATAATCATGTATGGGCTCAAGAAAACCCGAATGCAACAATTCAACGCCATCATCAAAGAAGGTTTTCAGTGAACGTGTGGGCTGGTATATTAAATGACAGTTTAATTGGACCCTATGTTTTGCCGAATAAGTTAAATGGACGGGTATACTTGATTTTTCTCCAAGATGTTCTGCCTGAGCTTCTCGAAAATGTTACTTTCAATGTTAGGCAACAAATATGGTTCCAACACGATGGGGCCCCGGCCCACTTTACAAATGCAGTCCGACAGCACCTTAACGCAGTGTATGAAAATCAATGGATCGGACGCGGTGGTCCTGTCCCTTGGCCCCCAAGATCCCGGGATCTCACACCGATGGATTTTTCTGTTTGGGGACACATGAAACAATTTGTGTATTCCACTCCTGTTCCAGACGCCATGGATTTGGTTGCTCGCATTGTTGAAGCTGCTGCAGTAATTCAGGAGCAAAATCATTTTGAACATATCCGGCGGTCAGCTTTACAGCGATTTACACTGTGCAATCAGCAGAGAGGAGGCCACATTGAACATTTGCTTCGAAATCATAATTAGGTTTTCTTACTTGTTGTTTCTTTAATGTCACTTGTGTTTTACAGTTCAGGTAATATTATTGGTTGCTTGTTGTGACATGAATTCTTCATCATTATTGGAAAATACATTGCAATTATGAATAAAACACAAACCTTTACTTGGGAAATCTTACTTATTTCTGTTACTACTTATCTTAGATCAATAAACTAGGTACCACAATGCTTGTATTAAAAGGGGCTATTTTTTATGTATCTTGCCTTATTTTTGTAACATCACTCGTTTTAAAGTTATTAGGATTTGAACATTTTAAATGGCCGCCATTTTGTTTCTGTAAATGATATAATTTTGAAACTTGTATCTAATATGCACACTAATAAGGTCATTAAATTTAAAAAGTTTCAACTTGATATCTCCAACCATTTTTAAGATAGAATTTTTTTTCTAAAAAACACATACAGATAGATAGACAGAAAACTAAGCAAGATAGGACTATACATTATATGGTGAAAATTGTTTGTTTTTACCTATAGTATAACCTCGTGAAGTTTTGGTCAATACTTACGGGACACCCTGTATACATATATATACAGTGTGACACCCCATATATATATATATATATATATGAATATATATATGAATTTTAATGACACCCCAAAACGTGTTCTGGGGACCATGATCGGTGCTCATTTGCTACTCCCGACCTTGGGTCTCACCATAAGGGCCACTGCAATAGCTCATTTTTCCTATGGAAATTCGCTAATAAGAAAAAAGAAACAAGCTTGCCCAAAATGGCCGCCTTAAAAGTGACAAATCATTTGATTTTTAGGGATTTCTACGTGTATTCCAGTAAAAATATAAAAAATAAAAACCCCGGTGCAGATTAACCGATTTGTATGATTTTTTGTTTTAATTTTCCTCGCAACGTAGATTAAAGTTAAAACAATTTTTTGTACTGTCCTTTTTTTGGAAATGTACCAGAAAAGTTATAAAATGTTCATAACAATTTTTAAATTCTAATTTCTCAACTTCTAAAACTAATTTTTGGATGAAATCCACTTATAATGTACCGGTATTTATTTTGCTTTATATATTTATATTAATTTTATAACCTTCTTATAAATAACCTTATAAAATTCAATTATATAAAATATTATTCTGTCTCAAGGTATATGTATCCGTATCTAACTTTCTTGGAAGATAAAATTTCAAAGAGTAACGTGTTGTTCACTCGTAGCAGACAATTCGTGGGATGATTTTATACTAGTTTAATCGGTGCGACTTCACACCCGTACTATACAGATTATGTTACCATTTCAGTACCTAGTTATTATAACAGCTGTTATTGCTATTTACCTCCATTTGAATGTATTAACACCTATTTAAGAAAATCTATCTTAATGTTACCCTTATAAAAGGACATTTGAGGGCGGTCCACGCACTTCACAATAAATGTATTGAAAATCTTAAGCCAGTTTGCACATCTGCACACGAAGGCGTCATTTTAGTGCATAATATGTGGGGGTAAATCTTAAAACTAAAAATCCTTATTGTTTACAAAGTTCCATGTAGCGTATTAGTAATATAAAGTTATATTTTTACCTGGGGAATGCTGTGGAACTCTGTGGTTAACCTGACAAACTATTTTTAGAATATTTAAAAATTGTTTATGCCATTAGCTTGACAATTAAAACGAATCTCCATAAGAATAACATTGCAACTTTGATGGTAATTCCAAATAATTAGCTTCAAAGCTACCTTAGAACACAAAATGTTTGTAATAAAAATAACTGTCAAGTATTTACTTCAGTAAGTCAGTGAATAAAAATCAGGAATTAAATTATTAGATAAACATTTGTACAAAACATACTCTAATAAGTTTAAAATGTTTAAAACTTGTATCGGTTCAGTTAAAGTTGGTTCAAGAATCTTTTATTAGCTTATAACTTATTCAAAAAGTATGTCTCATTTAAAAACATAAGTTTGAATTAAATTATAATACAAATAAAACAATTTATCTTAGTAAATAGACTATTCTGTACTTAATTTCTACGGAAATTATTTCCCGTAGAGAAAATAGACTTTTCTGTTACATTTACAATTATTTATACAGAAAATAACAGCCGAGTAAACGTTGAATTCCCAACTTGCAGTCTAAACGAGGCAGGGAAGTGGGACATTTCCCACGCAACCATCACATCCTTCCTCGCTCGTCTCTCTCTCTTTCTTGCAACGTGCATTAGGACATCCTAGCGCGGCCACCGGACTAGATCGGAACTACAACTAGGGCGCACGATCCCGCCGTTTAGATGTTTCCTCTGTATTTATCTTCTCTGTGTATACACAAACTAAAACATGTACAAGAAGCCTATGTTACTAAATAAACGTAATATAATTATTTATTTTCAATGATAAAAATATGTGAGTTCTCATCTTCATCAGTAATTTCAATTACTCTTGCATTGCTATCATTATCTTTATCAGTTCTGTACATTCGAAAACTGATACTAAGGTTTATGATAACTAAAGTAAGAAACAAATAATTTTGATTGAAATCCATCCAAATGTCTTGTAAAAACAGCATCTATTGTAGTATCTTATGGTGCTTTTAAGTCGATCATTAGACATGGTTAATCCAAACTCTTGATTTAAAAACTCAATGAATGGTATATCTATTATTTTAAATGTTGACTATGATTTGAAAATTTTTTAAAAGAAATATCATTTGTAAAATACATAAAAATATTCCTCCCCGGCGGGGAATCGAACCCCGGTCTCCCACGTGACAGGCGGAGATACTGATCACTATGCTACCGTTGACTGTGTTGGAATTGAGTTATTTAGTTCTATCTCTCTTTTGTAAACACAGAGGTGATGACGAATAATATCTGACGATCACGCGAGATCAGAGATTTTTACCCATCTGAAAAAGTGCCTAACGCGCCATAAGAAGTTTTCACTTCAAAAATAATTTTAAAAAGTAACACTTCGACGGTCTCACACGGACTGGCAAACCGGGTTCTAAAGTACACCAATAGTCACAGATGGAAAATCAGACCAGGACGTCGAGAAACATCCAATATTTGAACGAAAGTTTCACTCACACTGAAAACTCCCTCGTGGTTTTTTAGAGGGAAGTCAGAAACTCAGCTAGTGGTAAGGAGGGATCAAAGACTTAGTGTTATCAAATGGTGACCAAAACAAAGTCCTCACGGAACCTGAGACCTTGCTCTACCTACCGAGGGTTAAACATGAAATTGTGAATGCATAACAACATCCAGAAATCAAATTATTGTTATTTTAAAAATTGAAGACTTTAAAGTTTGATAGTATCTTAACAAAAATGAAATATACAAAAGGTTAGATCTCACCAATATATTGGGTTGTTTTATTTGCTGGTTAATATGTCTACCGCTATATAAACTTCTTAATGTTGTCACTGAGGTTTTAATAAAACGTCTCAGTGGTGGAATTTGTATTGCTAGTTGCGGTCCATCTGCTTTAATATTCTTGGATAGAACTGAGTGAGGTCTGTAATAACTTTCCTCGTCCAAAGCCTGGGTCATAATAATGAATAATGCCATTTTTCCTTTGTTGAAACATAGCCTTTTTTTTAACCGAATTTATTTACTTACAAATAAATATTAGATTTCAATATTTCTAATTTTCACATTGGTTTTACTTAAATACAGTTGAACTTGGTTTTAACAGCCTTGGCTAATGCGTCAACTTGGACATAGCGTCTTTTTTTTAAGGTCCGGTCAAATTGTTATTTTGTACGTTATTATAAACCTTTGTTTTAGCGTCAATAAATATTTTAACCACTCGGTTGTAACGTCATAAATCTACAAAACATCAATGTAAACTTTGAATTCAGTTTTCTCAGAACTCAAAAAATGTTAAAATTCCCCCTTTCCTTTGATTTTGGGCCGCCTATTTTCTCCCTCCTAAGAATCAAACCGCGAAATAAACAAACTACGTATTTTTTTTTACATATAAAACCTCCGGCGGGTCCCATCAATGTCGGTAGAGAGGGGTTCCACTACAAGCAACACTGCTAACTCTCCCACCCCTCGATTGTAATTAAACTTACATATTTCTTATCTAGAAGAATTGAGGATTCCAATGGGGTAAACAGCGTACAGATCAGTCAGTTAACAAATTTATAAAAATACAAAATATAATCATCCAAAAAAATCAAAACATGAAAAAGTTACTAAGCGTAAACTTTTTTTATTTTTGAGGTAGAAACAAACTTCAAGTGAGAAAAATGTTGGACTTAAAAACTTTTCTTTAAAACCTTTTTTTATACTGTCTTTGGTTTTCTCATATTTAAAGGTTAAAAGTGCTTTCAATATTGCACCCGCTGCCGTCACGTAAATCAGATGTTTGGTTTGCTGGGAGATTATTAAATACTGCCAGTTTCTTTAAGGTAATGCTTTTCTTGTCAACTCATTAATAAACAAACAAATTTAAAAAAATTCTTTTTGTTGAAATAAACATGGTGTGGGTAAAAAAATGTATTGTGAACATAATAACAGTTTCAGAAGGCGTAGTGACTTACTCAAGGCATTATGTTCCGTCAGATAAAATCCCAGATTGGAGCAATGAGACTGTGCATTTACCCAAACTTCATGTATCCAGAACAGGTACGATTGAGAGCAACGGTGGAGGGATGCTGCAGATGGACTTTGCCAATAAGTAAGCTACTATGTAATATGAGCCAAGTAGAAGTGTTAGTTTTTTTTACCAATGAAATATAATTATTAAGTTGCGGAAAATCGAAATTCTATCACACTTATTTGATGAAAAGAGAATAAATTGTTTCTGACACTTAAAACATTGTAAATCATGTTCTTTGGAATTAATTTTGACTATTCCCACTAAGAAAATCCCACTCAAACTTTAAATTTTAGTGATCTTTATCTAAAACTCTATATTTTCCCAATTTATTCTGGCTATGTAAAAGTCTGGATTTCAAAGTTAATCTAACGAATGAAAAAATGAGATATAATACATAGAAAAACTCACCTGTTTTCCTCAATGGGAGTTCGCATCAAACACGTTCTGTCCTGGAGCAAGAGACATATGTTTAGTTTAGTTTGATTAGCTTCATTTGGTGTACCAATAGCATTGCTGCAGTATAAATTTGAGTTGTCACATATACAACATACATAGTGGAAATCAGCAGAACATAATACAAGTACAGTAGAGCCACGGTTATCCCAGCCCCGACTAACCGAATTCTGGTAGTAAAAAACAAACAAACAAACGTTTGGTTTGCGGTTGACGCATGCGTTAAAGTAAGCGCGCAAAGTGAAATCCGCATATAGCGGTAAATTTACTGTACTGTACTTATATTACTCGCATAATGTTTTATCAAAAATTATTCCGCACAGTTTTTAATCATTATTAAATACTAATCAAAGGAATAATAGATTTTCTAAATAAATAACATAATTTATTTATTTATAAGTAGTGAACTAAATAAACAATCTAACAAATGACTTGAATAAACAATAACATTAATCGGGTAGTCGGATACACTTAGTAGCGTATTAAGAGTAGAAAGACGTCTGTGATTATTGTTTACGTGATGGTGATGTCATCATTCTTATCTTGGCTTTTCTTGCACCTGCTTCCTGCGTCTGTCCGACCTTCTATTGCGTCTAACTTTTACCCTACCCGGTTTACCCCCCCCCCTCTCACACTTCTCCTTTAGGTTTTGTGAATACAGTAGTTTGATTCAGTATCAAGTAGACCTTTGCTCTTAAAATGTGTCATACTCATACTGCATGTCGTTTGTTTAGTTACAAGCGAGCGAGTTCCGTTAAACAGAAAAAAATTATGAACTTCTCAAAAAATATTTTTTTCTGTAACATGTCCTGTCTATGTATGTCTTTTTATCATTTTGTATTTGTATTTTATTTTTATTTTGACGTTAGTTTTTCATTTGATAGTACAGTAGATGCTTTTTTTCACATTTTTGACCACATTTTCATTTATTTCACCAGTTTACAGTTCTTTTCTCTCTCGATTTTTGACAGTGTCCGTGTTATCTGAGGTACCCTCGGTCCACATTACCTCGGCTAACTGCGGCTCTACTGTAATATAAATAAAACATACAAAAACACATAAACTATTTCACATCATACACAACTACATAAACTATTTCACATCTTACAAATAAACATAAAAACCTATATTATCTATTTAAAACCTAAGGTTGTCCTTCACCGAGTAAAATGCCTGCTATAGAAGGAAAGTTTTAACCTTTTTTTAAAGTTTTTAATGCAAAGCACTTCCTTTATATTGTCTGGCAACCTCTTGGACAATTTGAGTCCAGAATTGCGCACCTCGTCCTCAAACAACTTTAGTCTATGTACTGGGTATTGAAGCATTTGTAATCTCATGGAATATCCATGCTTGGACTGACCGACACCCATATAATTGCTTCTAAAAAAGAACAGGACATTCAGGATGTATATGCAAGGAAGAGTTAAAAATCTAAATTTTTTTAATGAATTTCTGCAAGATTGCCTACCTTTTAAATTATAAATTTTATTTATAGTTCTCTTTCGAATAGAAAAAATGTTTTCAGACTCTACCGAGTTCTCCCAAAGAGCAACACCATATCTGAGGTGAGAGTACACATATGCAAAATATATGTTTGTGCCTCTTTGTTCTATTTCAAATATCTCTGTTTCTGCTTCTCTGTTCTGTATATCTGCAGATTGTTTGGTCTTGTTGTTTTTATGCTCCAATTGTCAATCCATTCTCCATTAAGTTTACTTCTCTGTAGTGTACAGAGAGAGTTTCCATTGTGATCAGTTTGAGATGAAACTAGAGGGCTGCCTTTGCTACTTTGTCGACTTTTTCATGCCTGGTATACCATAATGTCCAGGGATCAATTGAAGGCGCATAATTTTTGTTTTAGCAAATTCTTGTAACATTTCATTGATAGTTTTGGCAAATTTGTGGTAGAAAGAAAATAGTTTGTAAGCATCAATTGCCTGGAGAGATGTCTCAGAGTCTGTTAGAATGCAATTACTGTATGTGTTGAGCTCTGCACAGTATTGATGTGCAGCTATTGTCACTAGAAGGTCAGAGTCTGTGCTTAATTTGCCAGTTGGTTGGGTCAAGTAAGCCGTCTGGCACTTGCTAAAGGATTCCAGTGCAACCTGTCTTAATTGCTGTCGGTTGTCCGGTTTTGTTCCAACTATTTCTGTGTATATCAAGGGAATAGACCACAACCAAGGTGGTATTGAATTGTTAGAAGCAATTTTGGATGATGGGGGTGGGGTGTTTAAGTTGTGTTGTTTTACAATCTTTTCATTTCTGAATCTAAAGAAGTTCTTGTTTGAGTTTAAACAAACAATTATGTGACTGGAAGGGTGGTGTTTGAGCAGAGTGGTAATCTTCAAGTGTTTCAACCAAGCGGTCTCTACAATACGTAAGTATTGTTGTGATATGTGCAACCTAACTGTGTTCAGACTGCATAACACTGATTTGAGTGTAGTCTTAGTATATCATAAACAGTACGGAAGTGCGGCATTTCGTAGTGCCTTTATTAGCCTCTTCCCTCTATGGCCCATAATTTACCATAAATTGCTCATTTCTAATTCTTAAAATTGTATGTATAAATCATCGATCACAGTTGTCCCTGATATAATCTTCTTCTTTATGTCAACAACTGTTAGTCCCACAAGTTGAGCTCCTCGATGCAAAATTAACATATAAATTAAAATTTAAATCTTAAAAGTTTGGGCCTTTGAATAGTTTTTTTTTCCAAATAATGACTTTACTCACTTTGGTAGTTTAAAATCTCAGTGATAGCATTGTATTTGGATAACCTAATAGAACTCTGATCCAATGCAATATTTTGTTCCACTGGAAATTCGACTTTTTTGGCGCTATCTATTGGGGAAACGAAGGAAGCTGGTTGGAAACACCAATGCTTACAATGCTTTCTCCCTAGCGCTACCTCGCGGCACGAACATGTACTATTTTCGCGAACACCTTTTTTCCGGCACACAACCCCCGTATGGATGCAAGATCTATTTATTATTCATGATCTATGGTGATAGGCACTCCTAGAGATCTACATCCTAATCGTCCAAAGGAGACCTGAAAATGCAAAGTGTTATTTTTCTCCTCAAATTATGTTTTATATTTAAAATAATAGTGTTTCACAGTATTTTTAAGTGTTTTTGTTTGTATGTGTCTGTCTGTGTTTAAGTATATTGTTTCACACTGACAAGAAGTGTATTTTTTTCAACTACTAATTTTATTTAAAGTTAATTTTAGTACTTGGAAGAACATCATTTAAAACAACAAAAGTGGTTAAATTCTACTATATATAAAAATTAAAAAAAGTCAGCTACAATGCAAATTTAAATTAATGCCAGTTTCAAAATAGAGAGTATAATTAGTAAGGTCAATATTCTTTCACAAATCTGTGAAATTGTCTAAACGTTATATTCCCAGTAGTAGAAAAGTACATAAAAGCATAATAATTAAGGAAAGGGTGTTACGAAGTTAATGAAATTTAAATAAACTATATATTCAAATTACTGTTGTCATAATAAGAAGTTACAAGAGTAAGCTGTCTGTACAGGCAGTGCTCGTGAGCACCAGAAGCCACTCTCCTTTCTTGGGTGTGTTGTATAATATTGTGTTCTATTTAGTCTTTAGTTATCAAATATTTAATAAAATATGAATTATAATACAGCAACCTTCCAATTATCCACAGAGTTGGGTGGCGCGGCAACCGTGGATAAGCAAATTCGGCGGATAATCCGAAATAGGACCAAAATTAACACAAAAATGCTTTTATCATGATTTATTTACTTAAAAATGGAAATGCATTATAAACAATAATTTTATTTTACTTTATTTTCTTTCTTTGTAACAAAAAAATAGGTTAATTGCATTGGTTTTTTGTCTTGAAACACCTCTTCTTTTTTGCGACTGAAGTTACTACAATAACATTTTGATATAACGCGTTGCGTCGTCTTCTTCCGCCAGGTACTCAATGGTCTGTCAATATGTGCTAAAGCTGGGATCATTTGCTTTTGGGCATTATCTTCTTCTTCTTCCTCCACTCCTATTTCCTTTAAAAGTTTAACGATTTGTTTATCATGGCTTACTTGACAAGTCAGTTGTCTCATGTAGAGGAGGAGGCTTGTTCTTTAAATTGTTTGTTTATAACTGCCTTCACTTACTTTTCTGCCTCTTTTATTGCTCACCTTAATCTAGCTTTGTTTAAATTTGTATTGCTTAATTTATTGCAAAAAAGGTCCGCGGATAATCGGCCCACGGACAATTAGGATTGTACTGCATACTATTAGAAATATTATTAGTTTGCCAAAGTAGATTAGGTTAAATGATATATCTGTCATAGATTCGTCGGTGGAGGAGTGTTGGGTCGAGGTTGTGTACAAGAGGAAATCAGATTCATTATCTGCCCAGAATTGATAGCAGCAAGACTGTTTACAGAACGTTTGGACCCAACAGAAGCGCTTTTAGTGACAGGTATTTATTTAATCAGTGTGCTGCGTAGATTAAGGCTTCTGGTAGCTTTGGTTCATTGTAGTAGTTAACTAAATAATTGGTACCATTAAACCAAAGATAAATGTATGAGACGAACACCTAAGTATTATTAAACCTTAAAAGAAATATAAATGTACTTATTAATTAAATTCATGTTCCTAAAGTAAGAAGAAGTGTAACTAATTATTATAATGTTAATTATTGTACCTTATATAATGATGTGGCTTTTTTGAGTGAAGTAAGAGGCAGTATTATTAATGAGGCAGTAAAATTTTGTAGATATTGACACTGTCACACTTTATTGTCACTCACCAACACAAAACTAGCTAGTTTGGTCGCACAAAGGTTTCAGTTAATTATAGTTTTACATGGAACATTTGTTACAATTATTCACACATCTATTTAGCTATACTTGAAACTAGGAACATAAAATGAGAGAGTTATAGGTAAGTCTTTTAGTACTGATGATAATACCAGAAAATGGTTAAAAAATCCGATAGAGAAATTGTAACATGGTATTACTGGACGGTATTTAAACACACACTCTGCCAGCATCTCTTCAAGCATTTTTTGCTTTCTTTGCCGTTTCCAATGGTTCTAACTCCCTTTGGTTATTTTAGTGTCATAGATGGATACATATCTACAAATAACCAATGATAACATCCTTTTTTTCACAGATCTGAACTAGCATGAAATGGTATGATGCTTAATACTATGTATGCTTAAACGATAAGTGTTTGTTGTTTATTTTTAAAAACCAAACCTTTTTCTTACGCAATGAAAATTATCAATTGTATTTTTGTTTGTTTTTTACTATGCCATTTTTTGCGCAGATACCTCAGCTTAAAAGTCTTTTATCCACTTCCTTTATCATAATCAAAAGTAATTTCTTTAATCCACAAATAACCTAACTTTACCCTATGTTATGAAGGTATTGAAAGATTCAGTAACTACGAGGGTTATGCTGACAACTTCCAATGGGCTGGAGATTGTCAAGACCAAACCCCTTGTGACACTTTCGGCAGACGCTACTGCAGTCTGGTGGCAGTGGATGCAGTTCATTTCCGCAACGCTCATTCTCAATACTCACAACTATTTATAAATAGGGAGTTGAATAAGGTAAGTCAAGTTTTTAAAATGATTAGAAATACACTTCAACACTTCAATAAATCCTATATTTGAATTAAAACTAATTATTATTTTTTTATGCCTTAAAATGTAAAGAAAAAATTTTAAAAATTTCCTCAAGTGATGAATGTGATTTAAGTAGTATGAACTGTTGTTTGATAACCTGAATTCCTTTGGCGGCCTTGCAGCTGATGGGTTAGCATATCTTTATCTGAAGTTGGATATGGTCCTGGCTGAAGGCCATGGATGTTTGTGTAGTTAGATTTTTTAATTTGATTTTAATTTGATGATAGCCTGTTGATACTTCTCCTTAAAAACACAAAACAATTAACTCACTATCTAAATCCATACTAATTTAAAAAGAGTGTATTTATTGCCTCAAAAATAGAGAACGACTGCATCTATTTAAAAAACCCTTCACCATTATTCCTGCAAATCTAAGAAGTAATATAGGATGTAATTGTTTTAAAACCCCAAAACCGATTGAAAAAGGTGTAAAATAAGTGATTTCATAGACTCCTCAATAGTCAATCAGCTGTCACATTATTGTTATGTTCTTGGTCTTTGGAGATCAACCGTGTCACTATTGTTTGCTCGTTGAGTACATCCAATGTTTCGGGCTGACAAAAAATGTAATGTGAAACAATTTTCAAACCACCAATGGAAATCCAACAGCTTTGCACACCTCAGGAGTTTATCATGCCCAATGGAGTTGCAGTAGATTTTACGTCTGGGGAACAGGGAGATTAATTTCAACAAGAGAAAGAAACACATCAGATGCACAAAAAGGTCAGAAAGAAATTTCATCAATAGCTGAGCATTACACCACATCACACGCAATAGAATTTTACAATGTTAAAGTATTAGCTAGCTCATCAGATTATTACAAAAATTTTTTTTAAAGGCAATAGAAATAAGAAAACATAAAGATAACTTTATTAAAGACCATGGCTGTAAACTAAGTAACACTTGGGAACCCGCTATTTCGAAACTAAGAACACAATGCAGCATAAAATCTTTTAGAAACAACAACTGTCAATACAAACTTAGTGGAACCAACTGTCTCTACAAAATCCTAATTAGTCAACCGGCCACCCGACAGATAAACGGTCCACTCCCAGGGCCATTTAACCTCAGGCCTTCTCACTTCACTTGACTTTTGTTAAACCTTGATAATCAAATAGACATCAGTTGTAACATATGCAATTTTCTGAATGCGTTTAGAATGGAGAAAGCGTTTTTTATTATTATTATTAATGGTCACAGCAGTGAAACATTTTTTTAATAAATTTACAATGTATAAGCAGACAGGTAATTTAAAAATGAATAATTTAAAGTATAAACACAGACAGATCATTTTAAAATCATTTAAAATAAAAATAAAAAGTTTGAGATTGTTATATTTAGAACGATTATGCAATATTGAAGAGAAAAAACCTTGAGATCTTTTCATTTGGCGGGCTTAGTTGCCATGTGGACAGTTTTGGTTAGCAATGGTTGTCAAGCGGACCCTGTAAAAGTTTGTTTGTGTGCGTGTTGGTTGCCAAAGACCATGAAATAGAGACCATCAGCGGGAAGAATTGTTGCTGTTGCGTGAATTCAGCGAGAAGTCAGTCTCTTGCCAGACTCAAGAGAGTGAGACGTATGTTGAAATTATGTTAAACAAATTTGAATATGTCTAATTACACTAAATGATTTGTAATAATTGAATAACAGCGATTATTAAATCGTCGTTATTGTGAAGTGAAATATTTTGATAGTTTGAAGAATTTAAGAAACTTAAAGGTAAAAAGTGTAAAATAGGTCTTTGAACAAAAAGTGGCAACCTGACTCAAAGTAACTTTTCATCGATCAGTGTGGAGAATAGTTTAACATGTGTTTGGATAAAAATAACAAAGAAACAGTCTTGTGATAAATGAAATTCTCTTACAAAAACTACTGTACTGTCTAAAATGTACTGTCTGCTATTTCATTTTCGTATTAAAAAATTTTTTTAAAGTAATTTATTTCTAAATTTATAATAGATATGCAAAGTTGTTTTTTATGTTATGTCAGAATTCTGTTATCTTGGTAGTCTTGTATTTTGATTTTATGCGATTATTTAATATGTTACATTAAACAATCAAAGTCAATCATCATGTGAGTTGATTTTCATTGACATCCGCAATTCGATTTCCTAAAGTACTTGTGCAATAATCGAATGCACGTAAATCTAAATTTAATAGTAAAGTGATTATTATTAAGTATTGTGCAATCGTCTGTAGACATGAGGTCAACGATTATTGGCGGCAGAATGAAGTCATGCAATGTGATGTCACAGCCTACATCGTGTGAATTCTGACTTCTGTCGAGAGAGGATCACGTGTTCTACAGGTTATTCACTGAAAGTTGAAAATGGATCATGTATAGCATGTGCAGTAAAGGTTTGTTTACAAGTTATAGATTTTGAGGTTGTAAGTTTGAAATAATTTTGTTTAAGCCTTTTAATTAAAATAAATTAACATTTAATAAGTACTAATTAATAACAATAAGCACATTCTATATCATCTTTAATAAAAAAGATGATAGCAAAACATTATTTTTTACAATTAGTGTAACTTAAATTTTATTTTTGTAACGACTGCAATAATTGTTACTCTGTGAAGTGCCTGAAACCTTGGCTGGACTCAACATGCAGGCAATAGTGATGCAGTCGATCTCCGAATACCAAGAACATAACAATAAGATTATTGTGTACTCTGATATTTTTACGGAAATGATGATTGGTTAAGGACAGAGGCACTTGGGTCAAAGTAGGGGTGGTGGTGACCTAGATCTGATGCATGTCCAGTAGGTCTAGAGTTTTTTGTGAATGACAGGCATTTTTTTAAATATGAATCAGAGACATTGGTGACTTTAAGAAATTGCTATTATTGGGATTCTATCTGTTAGTTTTAGGTTAACACTTAACACCTTAAAGTCTGATTGAATTCATATTTACAAAATTTGTAGTAAGCTGTCAAAGGTTTTACTTTATAAACACTAATTATTTTTAGCGTAGCCATTATTTTGACCATTTCCTGATTTCGATTTTGGGTACAATTAGTCTGCCCAGTAAGATGTTCCAATCTTTAAACACTTGACTTCCATTTTGGTTTTTCTTGGTTTGAAATTGTATTCAAGGTATTTTGTTCCAATGTCTTATTATATAATGTAAAGTTGTCATTTTAACATAATATAATAGGCAGCAAGTATAATTTATTCCGTCTGTGTTGCAGGCATATACAGGATTTTCCTTTGGACTAAGGAAAGATGGTCGTAACACAAGTGTAGCTACAGGAAACTGGGGTTGTGGAGCTTTCAAAGGAGATGCTAACCTTAAATGTTTGTTGCAACTGATGGCTGCAGGGAAGACTGGCAGAGATGTCGCATACTTCACTTTTGGAGATATGGAATTGAGAGACAGACTGGCGGACATGCATGCGTTTCTTACAAAGAAGAATGTTACGTTAGGTGAACGTTTAACTTTTTTACTAAATACTTCTCTTATTTATTGATTAAAAATAATCTTAAAAATGCATAGATTTTTTGATTTTGCTCTAAAAAAGGAATTCAAGTTTAAATTGATTTGGTATAATATGATTTAAACAGATTAAAGATTAAAAACGATATAATTCGTCGATATTTTTAAGAAGAAAAAGTTTCTTCTTAGTGTTATTTGAAGAATAATTTTATTGAAACTGGTATTTTTGTATGCCTAAGAAAGGCTTGAGAAGAGTCACCCTAGAAAATATGTTGACTGCATTTTATGGTTTATAGACTATAGACATTGGAAAATGTATTCGATATGAAGTGCAATTAGAGATTCATTGAAAACTAGTGGATTGATGTAATTTTAAGTGAAAGAATCATAAGTTCCATGTGGTAAACAAAAAGATTGTATTACGCAAGTATTAACTTTAAGCTACATGTCTTTTTTGTTTTTGAAATATAGACTTCCACGGTCACAAACATTATTATTATGTACTTGGTCTTCGAATATCGACCATGTCACTATTGCTTGCATGTTTCGTATAGTCGACGTTTCAGGCACTTTATAGATGTCCATTTTCAAGGCTTAACAAATGTCAAGTGAAGCGAGAAGGCCGTGACCTAAGGTTATATAGTCCTGGGAGTGGACTCTTTATGCCTTTGTTTACCAGCCAATTGACTACCTGGGATTCTTTAGAGATGTAAATTCCATTAAGTTTGTTGTGACAGTTGGTGTTTCTAGAAAGTTCTAAGCTGTATTTTTTTTATTTTCAAAATAATGGGTTTCCAAGTGCTACCAAGTTTATAGCCATGGTCTTTATCAAAGTTGTTTTTATGTTTTCTTATTTCTATTGCCTCTAAGAATTTTCCTTTCGTAATAATTTGATGAGCTAGCTAATACTTTTACGTTGTCAAAGTCTATTGCGTGTGATGTTATGGTGGAATGGTTGGCTATTGCTGAAATTTCCGTTTCAAACTTTTTTATGCATCACATGTGTTCCTTTAACCTAGTTAAAATTAATCTCCCTGTTTCCCCTACGTTGTTACTTGGACGGTGTTAGCCAGGCCCCTGTCTATTTGGTATTTCCCCAACTTGGTATTTGGCATTTAGTACGCGATGACGGCAGAAAAAGCAGGAAAACAGAACGAATTGAATTACACTGGAATCGTATTAGGAAGGATATCGTATTCCTTTTCCTCCTAGTCAGCTCGTGAGTTCCTAGTATAGTGATATAGATGGTTGTGGTGAGATAAATAGTGGTCTTGAAGTGTCTCCAGAGATAGCTGGCAGCAGACTAAGTTTGCACTGGGTTTTTGGCTTTATTCATATAAATTTACGGCCATAGCTCGAGAGAACAATGACCGCTTTTAGTATATCGTTGCGGCAAAGCAAGCCAATTAGCGTATGCAAGTGGGCTGTGTTGGCTTGTGGTCCCATAAGTTTAGAGTTGTGATTTTTGGTGTCAAAGTTAGTCGATACTTACATTTAGCCTGTTCGGCTAATCAGGGTTAGCTAATCATATTTACAATTGGTAGGATTGACCTATCTGATAGCGTTAAGCTATGCATTACAATCTGCCAGTCTATACATTAAGTGAATATCAGCTAGTTCAGCGTTTGTAAAATCCACTGGCAATATGAGCTAGTTTCGTTAACGTTAAAGCAGCAATTGGATGTGAACAAAACACAGCAATAAGATGTGTGACAGGACAACAATGGATTTGTTATAACAGCTGATTAAATGCATATCAGCTGTTAAAGTGGAGTGAAAAGGAGACATAAAATGAATCAAGATTCATTAGTACTTTTAAGTGGAATACTGAGTTTGTCTTGGTTACTAAATAGTAGAAAAAATTATTTAAAACAATACAACGATAACATTTTTTTATTATTTTTATTTTAAATTTATTAAATGTAATGTAATAATTTATGTAATGTAATTAATTAGTTTCAGTCTAAATTATTAAAATAAACACAGCTTCTTTATTTATGAACCGATTTTATTAATTCATGTTTTGTTGGATTTTTATTAATAAATACTACAAATTTTGTTTCTTACAAAAATTCGATTTAGGTACCGGTTTTCGTGAAATTTGACATTAAAAAATTCAAATGGCCGCCATTTTGAAATTTGGAAAGTTAAAAAAATATTTTTTTTTACAAATGTTACTTACTTTAGTGCAAAATACTTTTGCCAAGTTTCGTTAAAATATCTCAAAGGGTTTTTGAAATAATAAATATTTGCCCAAAATACAAAATGGCGGATTACTGCTAAACTAAGCCGAAATCGAAAAAATGTTATACTACATTTTCGACTTATTTTTGCATGTAAAATCTGAATCTGCATAGATCGCTACAAAAATAACTAAACAATTTGTTAAATTAAAAAAATATGGTTTTTGGCTAATTTTGGTTGTTGTAGACAATTACCAAGAAATAATGTTTTTAGTTTTTTGTCGATAATTCGGTTATTCTTTGACCTGACCTACTAAACTGAAAATACAAAAAAAGCATTGTGTCTGTCGTTAAAAAAGGAAAATATTTTGTCTCTTGTACATTTTTTGTATAGTTAACGGTTTTCAAGATATTCCACGTTAAAAGTTTGTAACGGCCGCCATTTAGAAAATTATAAAAATAAATTCTTTGTGTTTGGTACACTTGTTAATCGTAAAATATAAAATGCTTATTCCAAATTTTAACTCGATATCTTATCTATTTCCAGAGTTACAATGAGTTTTTGTAAAAAAAAACAAAATGGCGGATTACGGCTAAACTAAGCAGAAATAGAAAAATGTTACTCTATATTTTAGACTTATTTTTGTATGTAGAATCAGGTCCTGTATAGCCCATCACACATTTTTGTGACACCCTGTATTTATATGATTGTTATATCTACCTGATTTCAAATGTTATTTACTTTATAAGTTTAATGTATGTTATATGTGTTAAATTAATTAATTTGTTTTGTTAAATATACTTCATTTACAATTTTTGACACCTTCTGTTAAACATTCGGTTATGAATTTGGTTAGGATTTTAATAATAGTTAAAGTATTTAAGATATTGTTATATATAAAGAAAATCGGTTTTTGTAATGTTGTTTACGTTTTAGGCTACATCTTTTCAGAGTATTAGGTGATTGATATAAACTTGGAATAAAACTTGTTAAATTAAATATTATTGTTTTGTTTATTCAGGTCAGTTGTGGAAACTTATTTGCTGTTACAGTGATGTTTCAAAGGACATGGATTTGTACACATACTTATATAAGGCTGTTAATAATGATACAGGTAAGCCTTGGTTTTAAAAACAATAATTGATAATGTGATATTGAATTGTGTATTGTAACTCAACTTTCTCTCTTAGTATGTGGTGTTCAATCGAAATTTTTCTGTCGTCTTAGAATTGAAACAAATTGTCAAGTTGACTTGTTGTGACAGCGGTTTTGCCACTTTTTGACTGTGGTGTCTTGTGTCAGGGCTGTAGAATACATGGGCTGGCCCACTCATTTGATGTTAACGCTCGCTAACTGACCCAACTTTCCTCTCGCCCCCCTCATATGTGACTCACAGAGGTGACATGACTCGCCGCACCAGCACGGCTCGCCTTAGCTCTCATGTGTTATTTGATATAACATTGCAGACGAAATTACTGAAACTATTAATTTGGTAATATGTTGTTGCGTTGCGGGCGAGTTACAAGCAGACTATTTTAGCAAGGTATTTATTTATTTATTGTTACGTTGCAGACGAGATTACTTTATGAAATGTTACCAAGATTCATTGTCTGCAGCGTTACTTGAATATTCCAAGAAACACCTTTACTAACAAAATACATTAAAACAAACATTTTTAGAATGATGAGATATAAATATATAATATAAAAATAATAATAAGATTTAAACTTAGAATAACAGTAATTATTGATAACTCAAAATTAAAAAAACAAAAACATTTAAGTTCTAAGCTTCAAATTAAAATAAACATTAAAAAATATTATTTATTTAATATAAGAGTTGCAAGCGAGATTACGTTATGTTAAAAAGTTACCAAGATTCTCAAGTAATTTCTTTTGCAGCTTTAAATTAAAATGTTAAAAAAACATCTTTACTAGCAAAATGCACTTAAAATTGTCTCAATAATTAGATATAAATAAAAATATAATATACAAATAATTATAATCAAATTTAAAACTAGAGTAACAAAACTATTGATGACAAAAATACAAATAAAACATAATTTTAAGTTAAACTTCTAGGCTAAATT
This sequence comes from Philaenus spumarius, assembly GCA_018207615.1. Classification (NCBI taxonomy): domain Eukaryota; kingdom Metazoa; phylum Arthropoda; class Insecta; order Hemiptera; family Aphrophoridae; genus Philaenus; species Philaenus spumarius. The sequence goes on along the minus strand of JAGFPH010001244.1, from coordinate 130,521 downwards.
AAATTGCACAGTGCCAATTTAAATTTAAATAGGTCAATTGTTTAAATTCAACTATTAAATTAACTATTTAACTATCACTAAGGTCTAGGGAAGGATAATTTCTATAAAGCAGTTTTTTTTTAAATATTTGATGTCAGCAGTAATTATCAGAAAGTCAATGTGCATATCTGCATGTAAGCTTAATTATTATGAGTAATTATTTATAAGTTTTATGTCTTTTATTTTATAAGTATTACACATGTTTTATTAAACTGCAGTATGACATTCAAGTTTTGGTTGTTTATTGTAATAAATACAATTATTTTCAATAATGTGACACATTTTGTTCAATTTCGTATTTAATTTTCAGAAATGTTTTGGAAAATCAAATTAAAAGTATGCTAACATTAGTATACTACAACGGTTTACTACCTACATATTAGTTAGTTTTATTGTAACTCTGTCTTCTTCTTACATCTTTGTTTACAATCTACTTATTGCTTTGTGTAGTGTCTATATTAAAACTAAATAAAGAAGAGCGCATCATAAAAATTTACAGCTTTGTTAAGAAATTGAGATTATTGTAGCAGATTAATACTTATGAGAAGCGGTGGGAATGGAGCAGGCATTACCGCCGTGAAGTCATGACAGTGGCAGTCACGGGAACTCTCTTCGTGGCGGATTGGTCTAGCCCTTGTGTTCTATAGCCCTGGTCTTGTGTGCTTGTGTTTCTGGAAATGACGAAAGTTTAAACATATTCTTGCAATAATGGTGTATTATAATTTGTATACACTAATAATGACAAATGTCTGAAAAAACTATAGTAAAAGAATGAGCAATCCATCATAAGAAAACAATTCTAAAAACCCAAGTTTTTATTTAGTTGCGTAAACAGTGACAGTATTGGATTGAGTTTGTACTTCTCCCTTTCCCACAGCTTCGGTAGTTGGTATGAGGTGTGTTTTTAACTGAATACAGCGATGCCAAGGCTTATAAAGTTATTACAGGATATATGTATGCAGGCTATGTACCAGAATTGTGAATAAAAAACCTACTGAACTGATTTAAAGAAAGGTTTCAAATGATTCTAATTAGTAAAGCAGACATTTTTGAAATTTTGAAAATAGATGCATAGGTTACCCAGATTTAATTGTAAGGCACATTAAATTAAAGAAATAGGCATATTAAATAGGAGTGTTGGTGCAGTGATAGACAGGAGTACATGTGGAAGTTGATAGTAATATATAAATGTAATTGTTGAATTTTTAGACCCATGTGTTTGGATTTATGTAAATTAAATTAATACTTGTTTCGTTTTTTAAATTGTGTTGTGTAATGTTTGTTGTGTAAGAACTTAACGTGATATTTTGACTGCATTAAAATAATGCTAATTATTGTTTTATGGATTTTTTAAAAGTGACTTGAAAATGCCTGATCGAAAGGCAAAACGTACGTTGTTTTATTAAATATAGAGCCATTAAACAGGACTGTGAGCAGCACCAAAAGTGATACACAGGTATTTATGAAATTAAAGAACTTAGAGAAACAATTAAAATATGGACAGAATTATTGTAAAAAATTCTGTATTTTAAAAAATCCCTGGGGTGATTTACTAAAGGTTGAACATTTTGAAGCGAATTAGGTCTGAAAATTAAGAGAAAAGTTAGTAATTTTTTAAATACTACCTGAATAGATTTCTATATGACTCTCATTAGTTGTTTTTTAGACATCAAATAAAATAGTTTGAAAAAATCAGTGTGGTAGAGGTGCTCTTAATTTTACTGAAAACCTACAGTGAATCAAAATTTTTGTGAAAAAGAGATTGCCATTCATTTAGAGTACTTTAATACTGTGTTTGGGAGCTACTTTCGCTAGGTACCACTACCAATAATTTATTCCCACCAAGGTTATTGGTTGGATGATAATATTTTCGGGACTACTGACAGTACGGATTCCTAGGCATACGAGTCAACCTTGTACTTAATTTTAGAGGGTTTCTACTAGGGATGTGTCGATACCAGATTTTTCGATTCTCAATACCGATACTTTGAAAAATCGATTCTCAATTCCCGATACCGATACCTAAAAAAAAAAAAAACAGCAGCGAACAAAAATAAATAAAATGAAGAATGTCCGCAAAGAATAAGACGTCCGAATATTATTAGCGCTAATTTAAAAAAACGACGGCGTTAAAAATAATTTATGTACCACAGTAAATGGCCGCAAAAAATCGATGCCCGAATATAATTAGTACCAATTTTATGAACATTGGTGAAATGTTATTAAAAATAAAATGACGAATGTCCGGAAAAGAATACGTCGTCCGAATATTATTAGCGCTAATTTTATAAAACGCGGTATTCAAACGCAATTTAATATAAAACAGCATATGTCCTCGAAAAAACCTACTCCCGAAAACAATGGAATGTCCGCATAAGAAAATACAATTAACCTAGTCCAATGAAAATAAAACGTTTCAATTTAAAATAAAACAAGTTTTTAATTATTCGGAATAATATTTTTTACGACTGACTAGGATTGCGTTACTCGGAATATCATATGATTTGTTTCTGAACGTTCAATTCGGATAAGTTCAGCAATAATCGGAACTTCAATCATCGAAAATTTGATTCGACGGCGTCAGTTTAGTCCCGCCGAAGTCTGAACAACTTGTTAGAACAAACTACAAAGTACTGTAATATCAAGTTAATAACGCTGTGTGAAAATACAGTATTCAGTTTTAGTGCAGTGTTTTATTAATTTTTTTTTATTAAATTTAAATATTTTTGTTTTAGTTACCGCATTAGTTAATAGTAGAGCGTTGATTTGTTCGGGTAATTAAATTGTGTTGGCCTACTTACTTACGAAGGGCGGCCAAGCGCTCGGCTGACTCAACAGCGGCCGCTGTTCCGTTGAGCGCACAAACTACCTGAAGTCTACAACTCGGCTGATTATGCGAGTAAAAAGCTTTAAATTCGGAATTACGTGCACGACGTGCAGTACTGTAATGTATTTATTTATTTACAGTACATTTCTGCTTTCGGATAATCGACACTATACTGAATTAACATATTAATTTGATTAAGTTTAGTTAGTTGAGGATATGTGGAAACTTAACCAGAGTAGGCTAGTCTTTTCAGCAATGGCATCGAAAGTGTGGCAATATTTTATAATAGACGTTGAAAGTGATGGACTTTTGTCTGTAATTTAACTTAGCTGATTACTTGTATTTAATTATCTGTACATAACATACTTAATCATTTCAGTATTCAAATTAAATCTTATACTTTACTCTTAAATTCTTGTTAAATTCCTTGAATAATAAATAGAACCGATTTGACTCTAGAACCGGGAACCGAAAAAAATGGAATCGACCCATCTCTAAATAAAAAGTAAAACAAAGGAATTCCGTCGGGACTGCCATAAAAATCATAAATCACGGGTAACGTAAGTCCCAACAAGTTTTACCCGATTTCAAACAAATAAAATTATTACTTTAAAGTTTAAATACTTTTGTTACCGATCTATAAAATGTGTTATTTTTCTTCACAGTAGACACCCTAATAATTCTATAGACACGATAACAAACGAATCAATAAGTGTTTGACCTTGAGCTTACTCTAGACTTCTTGTGTACAAATAACAGTCTACGCATGAATAAAAATAAAACAAGAAGCGTTTCCTTACGAAAGGAAACAATTGCCTAAAACATTTTACTGGGGAAAATGTCTACTTACATAAAGTTAATAATGTTTTACATTTTCCCTACTGATATTTATTGTTAAATGCTGAATTGAGTTAAAATACAGAGAATACGTTTGAAAATACCGGAGATTACATTCACGGAGTCTATACGAGAACGGGCAGTTCTGACAACTGAGTATCTCTTGGTACCGGTAATCGGTATCGAGTTTCGGCTATCGATTCTCGATACCGATACCAAAGCTAAAATATCGGTGGTATCGAGAATCGGTATCGAGAATCGACCCATCCCTAGTTCCTACGGTCAGAGAAATGAAAATAGTCAGAGAACTTGTAAGAAATGTTACACAATTATCCATCACACTGGTGCAAAAACTGACAGTCTTTCTTTGCTCCAGTTTGCTAAAATACAAAATGTTAGCAGTTTTTATTTTTTCACGAGCACATCTCAAGCAGTATGTTAAAAGTCTAATAAGTACTAAAAAAGCAGCCTACTTTTCCCACCCATATTCCTTTTTTTTTTTATTAAAGAAAATTTTAAACTTATTTCTAAGTTACCAAATGGAGTAATTCTAAAATTTGAGAATTTTAAGTAATCCAGAACCAGGTCATTTATAATAATCTTTATTTTATATTCTTTATATTATAAAGTGAGCCTAGTTTGTTCTGGTAAAATCTAAAACTTGAGATGTACGATGAGTGAGGCTGCGGATTGTAGGAATTGAGGTTCAGGGACTCTGGGAATTTAAACATTGAAAAGTAAACATGTACTGTTTTCTTTCAATATTTAGCACTATATTCTAAGGAAATAGTTCATATTAATTTTCATATTATCAACAGTAAAAACTGAAGATAACACCTAGTGATTAGCTAACAATGCTTATTTTAAGTTTAATCTATTTGTACTGGGGTAATCACATTAAAATACACCTGCTTACTTCGTCTTCCGTGGATGGCGATTAAGGAATACGGTTTTACCGTGTTTGCAATAGAGTTGTAAAATGTAATTCAAATTCTGTAGCAAAATATGCCTTGAGTTGATTAGGGAAGTTGAGAAAAAAAAACAGGTAAAGTCAGGGAAATGAATTAGCAAAATTCTGTAGGAATCACAGAACATGTAATACAGAGAACCGGCACCAATAGCCGGGCGGGGTGGAGTGATGTGAGTCAAACCTCTTAGCTGTTCCCGCACTCTTCCGCTGTACAATTCCTTCACAAGCGCTTTTTTGATTACCTTTTTCTGATGATTTGGAACGGTTTTGCTCCCATAAAGAGTTTTGTGGAATGTGTTTTTTTTTTGTGCAAATGAAGCTTATAAAGACTTAGGCCCAAATAGTTGCCAGTTAGACTTACTTAATGCAATTACAATAATAATTGTTTTAATGACTTCTGCACCAATGTTGTGAAACGTATTAATATTCGGACAGTGAACAAAATAAATAATTATTGATTTCTTTGAATCCTACTTCCTGGACCATTATTGTAAATATTTGTAATTAATTTACTAACCTTCAAATGGTCCTATTAATTTCCCCTCTACTGCTGCTGGGTCTTACTAGTTTCAATACAACCTATGTCATTGTCGAAGACGAACATTTCAGATGATAATCACATAACACAAACAAAACGCAATACATAAAAGTATAAATACGTAATATTCACCATTAAAGGGTCGTTAAATAATTAAAATGGGACGTAGCTTTCCACATAAGTACTTGCGGGTCGTCTCGAACGCATACTGAACTGGAAAGAATAGTCCAGTCAAATGGTGATTTGGCCAGGAAAAAAATATAGAAGTTTTTTTTCACTTGTTCTATATGTTTTTAGGGATGCTGAATCCGAATTTCAACTTTGCTACTTCCTACAGATATGGCTTCACACCGAAAATTGCAAAAAACCTCAAAATGTTTGACCCTTTTCAGTTTTTTGCCAAAAAATCCTAAAAATATCCGTTTTTTGGGGTAGACCTTTCCATATAAAAACACAGGACATTAAATTTCCTACAAAAAAACATTCCTCAAATGTATTTTTTGGTTGAATGGTTTAGCCGCTAGAGCACGCTGAAAATAGGCAAAAATTTCCTACTTTGTGGGAAACCCTGTTTTCTCGTTAGTTTTTCGGTTCTAACTTAACACCTATGCTTGTAATTATGAAAAACTTGGATTCTGCTAAAACCACATTAAATTTCCTACTAATTTCACACCTTAATCACTTATTTTGGCCAAACATTGTAGCCGCTAGAGCACATTGAAGTTTTATGTCATATTACGCGAAACCGCTAAGTCAAGAGCCCTTCACACATAACTCAGAAGATACCTATATTATCACTATGTACTTATTAAAAACTATTTATTTGGTATTTATAATTTATTAATGTAATTACTTATTAATTATATATATATATATTTATATATACATTTAATTACTACTTATTAATTATATCAACTTTTGTCCAAAGTATGTTTTGGTATTCAGACACAAAATACTTATATAAAAAGTTTCACAAAAACAATTTATTATACATTTTCATAATAATTATCATAATAAATATAGGTTAGTAAATAAAATAAAAGATGGACAGCTACAGTTTACGACGCTTAGTGATTGAAGGTCCTGGTTGCTCTTCTGAAATATGAAAGGAACATTATTAGCAATGATACTATCGAATGAATAGTTGCATTTTTTTAGTATGAATGCAGTGAATTCAATATTGTATAACTCTTTCATCTGGAACCACTGCTTGGGCTGTAGGCTGTGAAGGCACAGAGGTAGGCTCTTCATCTGAAAAATGAAGGAAACATGATGGTGTTAGGGAACTGCATGGAAATTTAAGATCGTATGTCCTCAACAATAATTGTTGCAGCTGTCTCGACTATGCGACGTCTTTCCACTTTTTCAGAATCTTTTTTCTGTCCAGTGTACCATGCATCGGTGAGAATTTTATATCCAGTGTTTTTAAAGCACACAACATGAGGTTCATGTTTACTGACAAATATGTCATTGACATATTCCTCAATAAGGCGAGTTCTAACTGTTTTCCAGTGTGGAGTTGTCACCTTCAATCTTGCTCAAAAGTTCCTCTGAGGTGAATTGGCACTCTTCATCACTACTTTCGAGGTAATTGAATACTGCTTGCAACTGTTTACCTACTTCATCTTTGGGTCGACCACGAGCCCTGCTATCTACAGAGAGGCCATGAATGTGTAGGTTTTTCATGCAAGACAAGTGGTACTGTCCATCAACAGCTACCAAGTCTGGAAATGGTTGTAAAGGGTTTATAATGGCTTTACAATATTCATCATTACATTGTGTGGCCAGTCTTAAAACATTCGCCCTCACATTCAAATTCCTCACTACAAACACAGGGTTGCGTGAAGCTGGGGTCAACTTTTTTTTGTTTCGCTTGATAGTTTGGAGGTATCTCAACCCCACACAAAAAGCTATTATTTTTAAAATAAAATATGGGTTTGCATGATCGAAGTTCTTGACCCTGACTGTAACTACCCTCCTAAGCCCTCTTGCTGGCAGCAACAATACATGTTTCTCTTACATATTGCTTCCTACATACATCATGCACTTCAACTGAATAAAATTACCTTATCATCCTTTCTCCTCTTACTAGCTTCAACGAATGACTTCAACCCTTTTTCTTTCACCACTGCCTTCGGGGTTCCATCTGCCAACACTTTATCACAAATAGCACAACTTTTATCGGACTAGATACTTTTATTTTAATAACTGATAAAAACAAAGACGCTTAATATTTTGTACACAACACAAGATTCGAAGTAAATTGAATAATAGGGACCTAACGAAAGGCCAACACTTGATCACAAATAGCACAACTTCTATCGGACGTAGATACTTTTATTTTAATAACTGATAAAAACAAAGACGCTTAATATTTTGTACACAGCACCCACGGAGATTCGAAGTAAACTGACAGAGAGGGTCCTAAAGGAAGGGCAGGCCGAGTCGCTGAATGATAAGAAGCCACCTGAAAAGAGGGGGGAGGCCACCTTTTGTCGGATCCGGTATATTATTATGAATTTGGGTCTTATTTACCTACTGAATTCAAAGGATACCTACATCCTCCCTTGAAAACAACAAAAAACATGTACAACAACGGTTCTGTTAATATATAATTAATAATTGGTAGTACTTAATTAAAATGATGTTAAATGAATAAGAAAATTACATTAATTTATAATTAATAAGTAGTAATTAAATTGATAAATAATGAATAAGTAATTACATTAATTAATAATTGTAAAAATCAATAAATAGTTTTTAATAAGTAGATAGTGATAATATAGGTATCTACTGAGTTTTGTGTGAAGGGCTCTTGACTTAGCGGTTTCGCGTAATATGATATAAAACTTCAATGTGCTCTAGCGGCTACAATGTTTGGCCAAAATAAGGGATTAAGGTGTGAAATTAGTAGGAAATTTAATGTGGTTTTAGCAGAATCCAAGTTTTTCATAATTACAAGCATAGGTGTTAACTTATAACCGACAAAATAACGAGAAAACCGGGTTTTCAACAAAGTGGGGAATTTTTGCCTTTTTTCAGCGCGCTCTAGGGGCTAAACCATTCAATCAAAAAATACATTTGAGGAATGTTTTTTGTAGGCAATTTAATGTACTTTATTTTTATATAGGTAGGTCTACCTCAAAAAACGCATATTTTTATGATTTTTTGGCAAATAACTGAAAAAAGGTCAAACATTTTTAGGTTTTTTGAGATTTTCGGTGTGAAGCCATATCCGTAGGAAGTAGCAAAGTTGAAATTCGGATTCAGCATCCCAAAAAACATATAGAACGAGTGAAAAAAAAACTTCTATATTTTTTTCCTGAAACAAGCACCATCGGAGACTATTTGACTGGACTACAGGGGTAGGTTCTTCATCTGAAAAATGAAAGGAAACATGATGATGTTAGGGAACTGCATGGAAATTTAAGATCGTATGTCTTCAACAATAATTGCTGCAGCTGTCTCAACTATGCGATGTCTTTCCACTTTTTCAGAATCTTTTTTCTGTTCAGTGTACCATGCATCGGTGAAAATTTTATATCCAGTGTTTTTAAAACACATAACATGAGGTTCATGTTTACTGACAAATATGTCATTGACATATTTCTCAATAAGGCGAGTTCTAACTGTTTTCCAGTGTGGAGGGTTGACACCTTCAATCTTGCTCAAAAGTTCCTCTGAGGTGAATTGGCACTCTTCATCACTACTTTCGAGGTAATTGAATACTGCTTGCAACTGTGTACCTACTTCATCTTTGGGTCGACCACGGGCCCTGCTATCTACGGAGGAACCATGAATGTGTAGGTTTTTCATGCAAGACAAGTGGTACTGTCCATTACAGCTACCAAGTCTGGTAATGGTTGTAAACGGTTTATAATGGCTTTACAATATTCAACATTACATTGTGTGGCCAGTCTTAAAACATTCGCCCTCACATTCAAATTCCTTACAACAAACACAGGGTTGCGTGAAGCTGGGGTCAACTTTTTTTGTTTCGCTTGATAGTTTGGAGGTATCTCAACCCCACACAAAAAGCAATTATTTTTTAAATGAAATATGGGTTTGCATGAGCGAAGTTCTTGACCCTGACTATAACTACCCTCCTCAGACTTCTTGCTGGCAGCAACAATACATGTCTCTCTTATATATTGCTTCCTACATACATCATGCACTTCAACTGAGGATACCTTGTTGAATAAAATGACCTTATCATCCTTTCTCCTCTTACTAGCTTCAACGAATGACTTCAACCCTTTTTCTTTCACCACTGCCTTCGGGGTTCCATCTGCCAACACTTTATCACAAATAGCACAACTTTTATCGGACATAGATACTTATTTTAATAACTGAGAAAAACAAAGACGCTTAATATTTTGTACACAACACAAGAAGTAAATTGAATAATAGGGACCTAACGAAAGGCCAACACTTGATCACAAATAGCACAACTTTTATCGGACGTAGATAATTTTAATAACTGATAAAAACAAAGACGCTTAATATTTTGTACACAACACGCACGGAGATTCAAAGTAAACTGAAAGAGAGGGTCCTAGAGGAAGGGCTGGCTGAGTCACTGAGTGATAAGAAGCCACCTGAAAAGAGGGGTTGAGGCCACCTTGTGTCGGATCCGGTATATTATTATGAATTTGAGACTTATTTACCTACTAAATTCAAAGGAGACCTACATCCTCCCTTGAAAACAACAAACCAACCTCTACAACAACGGTTCTGTTAATATATAATTAATAATTGGTACTTAATTAAAATTATGTTAAATGAATGAGTAAATTACATTAATTTATAATTAATAAGTAGTAATTAAATTGATAAATAATGAATAAGTAATTACATTAATTATTAATTGTAAAAATCAAATAAATGGTTTTTAATAAGTACATAGTGATAATATAGGTATCCACTGATTTTTGTGTGAAGGGCTCTTGACTTAGCGGTTTCACGTAATATGAGATAAAACTTCAACGTGCTCTAACGGCTACAATGTTTGGCTAAAATAAGTGATTAAGGTGTGAAATTTGTAGGAAATTCAATGCGGTTTTAGCAGAATCCAAGTTTTTCATAATTACAAGCATAGGTGTTAAGTTACAACCGAAAAACTAACGAGAAAACCGGGTTTTCAATAAAGTGGGGAATTTTTGCCTTTTTTCAGCGCACTCTAGCGGCTAAACCATTCAACCAAAAAATACATTTGAGGAATGTTTTTTTGTAGGAAATTTAATGTACTTTATTTTTATATAGGAAGGTCTACCTAAAAAACGCATAGTTTTATGATTTTTTGGCAAAAAACTGAAAAAAGGTCAAGCATTTTGAGGTTTTTTGCGATTTTCGGTGTGAAGCCATATCCGTAGGAAGTAGCAAAGTTGAAATTCAGATTCAGCATCCCAAAAAACATATAGAACGAGTGAAAAAAAAATTATATATTTTTTTCCTGAAACAAGCACCATCGGAGACTATTTGACTGAACTAGAAACTGACAGCCTATATGCACTGTATGGTTGGTTGCATAACTTGCCGGTGTATTTAAGTTTAATATAATGTTGAATATAGTGTTGGATTTAAACTGTAGCTGATCATTAAGTACGTTATGTGGTTGTGTTTTTATGGCTTTGTAAATGTGGATCTGTTCCAGTGTGTCCATTTATTTTCCTTTAGCGCATTTCCTTAGAATCTCCAGGTCATTGTTTTTACTTTTGGTCAAATGATATGAGTCAATCAAGTGTTTGGTTAAGAGAACGTTTGGGTAAGTGTTCTCTGTACCTATCTTTGAACGTTCTTCCCGTTTGACCGATGTAAAACATGTCACATCCGCCAATATTAAGTTTATTTATACACACCGCTGCTTTTATAGAGGTATCATCGGTCTTGAGCGAATTACGCAAAATGGATCCCTAATTGTTAACATTTTTGGACGCTATAGAATAGTTATGTTTGCTTAGAATGTGATCTAACACGAATTGAAAATTCCTGCTATATTTCATGGAGACGTATTTTTTATCAGGCTTGGTATGTTTGGTTTTGGTTTGTTTATGCATAATTCTGTCTACCATGTTATGGTGGTATCAGTTTTTTGCAGCGATGTACTTATTTTACTTTTGTGGATTTGATCGTTGATCTCATTTATGTGTTCAAATATCCTTGTTTTAAAATAATAAGCCCCTATGCTTTTAAAACTAATGGATAGTGAGCTTCTTGTTCTAAAAAGTGATCTGTTGAAAAAAATCTGAAGAAATAAAACCTTTTCCCCACGCACTCCTTCAAAAGCAAACTCATAAAAAAATTCAAATTTTATTTTGTTATTTGTTTTTTTCTTTTTGTAAAATTTTTTCACACAATATGCAAATAGAATTAGGTCTTTTCCTATTTTGCCGATTTTAGTAATTTCATTTTGAACAATGAATAACTCGTCTTAGATAATTTTGATAGACTGTTTGCATATTCTTCTGAAATAAATTTTTTTTGTAGTTTTTTTTTTGTAGCTCTAAAATGATTGTGCTTAGGACACAATTTATTTTTTATATCTATTGCATTTTTGACATACCTGAATTTCGGTTTTTTGGAAGTGTTTAGGAGAACCTTCAAACCTGGAAGGAATTACACCACTTTTTAGTTTATTGCAAAAAGGAGATCTGTCAAAGTCTTCTTCTCTAAAATGCTTAGAACACAGCCGGCTGCGATTACCAGGTTCCCAATTTTCTCTTCTAATAGCTTGCACCTACTTTTTACGCAACTCCTTATCAGTTGGCAACCTAACATAAGTAAAACAGGGGAAGTGAGTGTATTTAGGAGATTAAAGCGTACCATCGAATAAAAGAATCACCAGTGTTAAATCGAAAAGAGTCCTAGTGAATGTAATAATATTATTTAAAATACTTACTGATGAAAAGTTATCGGAGGGCTAACTGTTTTATCAGCTTCTGTCACACTGCAACCAAAGGCCACGCAACAAGGCATTATAACATAAAAAAATAACAAAACACAATAAAAGAAACTTCAATATTAACAAAGACTAAACAAGAAGTAACATAAACACACATGGAGAGTTTTGATGTATCGTGGAAGGTGTAGGTTAAGTGTGTTAAACTGCGGAAGGATATGTTTAGTGAGGGCCTAGGAGTGCGGGTTAGAGAGCAGGAGTCGATTCACAACCTCTTACCTTACGCCGCTTCTATTCTATTCAATATTCTGTGGTAGGAATCCTGTTTTTTAACAATTGGATTATTAATGCTTTTAAACTTAAACTATATTGGAAAACTCCTGGATATACTCCAAATAGGATTCTATAGCTATTTTAGATTTACCAAAATTAAATTTCTGCTCTTTTTCTGCAACCTTGTATACAAATTTTCAAATACACTGGGTGAAGTGAATAAAACAAAGTTTCTAGGGGTTAGGAACTACTCCTTAGATCTAGCAATCTCTAAAAACAGAGTGAATAAACGAATTCTAGCTTGAGGTAGAACAAACCACGGCAAAGTTAGATATGTCCGGGAAAAATTAAGCAAATGCTAGGGGTAGCGCGAGCTAAGGTTAGAACTGTCTAAGGACATGTCTCGACTTGTTTCCCCCCACTGCTTTTAATCGCCCGCGGCACTGCTGTGAACGTACACACAGACACAGAGCAGCTCGACAGTCTACACTTAGTTCACTCCAGTCTCAGGTTCATCATGTCATCAAGTGATGAGAAAAGTGTTGAAGACAAAACTACGTCTCTCGACAGGGGAGTTTTCTCAAAATTCATTTTGCTACACCCTATAATTTGTGAAAAATCACAAATTCCCAGTTGCAGCTAAAAAAAACTGCGTGAAGACAGTTGTCGAGGAGTATTCCTCAGTTGTTGGAAGAGCTGTAACTGAGGCCCAGTTAAAGAAATTACTCAGTAATATCAAGACCAACGTCAAGAAGAAAACTGACACGAAAGAGACTGACAATAGGAAAATAAAGCTGAAGCCTTGGGAGACAGAGTTCTATAATCTATTTAGCATGAAAGATAACCCAACATTTTGCAAAGTCCCAGGAAGCATCAATATTGGTACATCTCACGCAAATTTGGCTGAGCAAGATTCAGCAGCAATTGCCTTGGAAATTGCAAACAAACCAGGTCCCTCAACACCAACGCAAATTGCTGAAAAAATGCGGAAGAGCAACAAAAAAGTCTTATCCTACGAAACCGAAGAAACCAGGGATCTATCTGTTCCTCATCCAATGATGAGCTCTGGAAACTACCTGATTTACTACTTCTTTCACAGTTGTGCTCGCTGTGGTCTTGTGAACTCCAATATCTTCGGAAATCCCTGACTGAAAACCAGAATCACCAACAAAACGCAAGAATACTTTCGTTTTCTTTCTTGACGACAGACCGCCACCTCGCGTGTCCGTTTCACCTAAAAATTCTGCAGCTAAAAAATCAACATTTTCATTTTGAAATCTTAATAAATGTTTACAATTATGAGGGGACACATCCCTTCGTTCGTGGTAGGGTTTACGTTGACGAACCTGCATAAATGCCGCCATGTCGGAGGACAAACAACGACTGACTAAAAAGCTAGCATGCCTTGGACCAGGTTAGGAATTTCCTAAGATAGTTCTAACCTCAGAAGCTAGAAGTCTCTCTTTATGCACTTTGTTTCTAAGCATTTGCTAGGACTTCCAGAAAAACCTAGCTCGATCTAGGACTAGACAAGTCTAACTAATTTTAATCACTTACATCTTAGGATTTGCTTGAAAAAACCTTAGACTTAGCAAGTTCTAGCTTTTATTCACTTCATTTATTGTCTTAATGTGCTTCATCTCACACTGTAATGGTTTTTTCTAATGGGTATGGTTTAGAACAGGGGTCTCCAAACTTTCCAGCCTTATTTATGGCCATACTGATTACTCCAGTAAGTTCCAAAAGATAAAACCGTTTAAATTTTTCTGCCATTATCTATAATTTCTAGATTAGTTGCCAAGTGCTCGCCCGAATAAGCATAAGCTTGCTAAATTCGCTAAACACTCATGAATAATCTTGTTGTTTCGAGAAAGTTCTGGTGTATTCCACTCACTTCTAGATAGCTGTAATTGGAGAATAAAAAGGCTAGCGGCGCGACCGCAAGACAGTCCACCTAGAGAAGGTGAAGGAAGCGAAACTGTCTGTTGTGAAATAAAGTAGTGCGCAACTCCTTAAAACGTGTTTGTACGTGTTTAAAAGACATCTTCGTAACAGTATTTTGATTTGACTTGTTTTTGTGTGTGATTTACTAGTAGTCTAGGCAATGAAGGACAAATAGGGGAAAAATTCATGTAAAAACCAATTTTGGCACAGTTGTAGGGAAGGTGTCCTTAACAACATACTAAAAGTACTGATGGGTAGGAGTGGAGCTAACACCCCGGGGGCCCCCCAAAGGTCTCTTTTTTCAGTGTTTCGTCAATAACTCGAAAACTACTGCCTCTAGCGACCACATGTTCCTATACTAAGTTATTCTACATAAAATACTCTACAAGAAAGGTCCTATATACTTTTTCGCTTGGATCAATACTGAAGGAGTTATGGAGGGGGGGAAATGTGAAAAATCAAGTTTTATTGATAAATGAACTATTCTCAGACCAAATATTAATGACTTTTCTGTATGTAAGTGTAATCATGTAATATATAAAGAAAGAATTGTGTGCAGAGGGGCCACAATAATGAGCACAATAATAGAGAAAAGGGGAGAACGATACTTAAGTAGATATGGCCTTCCATATCCCTCCATGGGAAATTGTAAATTATCAAAACAACGTTTTTTATTGTTCAAAATTACCCTCCCAAGTGCTGAGTATTTCACTATTAAGTGCTAAGCATTTTTAGGGCATAAATATATTTAAAATATATAAAATAAATACAAATTTATGTTTATATATGACATATTGTACAGGGTGTATGAAAAGTCTGAGAACGGCTTATTATTTTGTAAGTAAGGAAAATTTGACAATAGAGGTATTGAGGTATTAATAAACAATTGAGGTATTAATTGTTCGGCCTCACTGCAGATTACAGAAGTTAGCTGTAGGAGGATAGGCACTGTTGTCGTAAGTCATGGATTCAAAGTCTTTCAAGATAATTTCAACAGCTTTTCGTACAATTTTCTCACGTTCTGTCTGTTTATCTTTTCACCTTGAAGTGTACCATGAGTCACTCAAGATTTTATCACCAAAAGTTTGAAAAGAGACTACAGTTTGTCTGGTGCGTATTGTACTGAAAACTATTCAGTCCCCATATTTTCCCCTCATTTCCTTTTTGATGGTCTTCACATGTGGTCTCCCATAACTTGTTCCAACAACTTGTCCATAGAAAATTGGCAACTATCATTCCCTTCGGTGTAGTCGTAGATTTGTTCCATTGCTAGTCCATTTGTTCTCTTTATCGTGAGGACGTCCAGCTTTTCTTTTTGAAGGTGCAGAGTCTAACAAGAATCAAGAATCTTTTGTAACAATCCTCATGGTATATTGCATCTGATGTGTGTAGATCTCCTACAGTGCAGATACTACTTAATACATCGTTTCCCCATTCATCCTTCCTTTCCTGCACTCGAACGGTAATGGTATTTTGAAACGTAGTCGTACGAACATTAAAAATTTTTCACTTGTCCTGAACGCAAAGACGAGGCATCACCTGATGTTGAGGGTTGCTCTGAAAGAGTTTCTCTCACAAACCTCTTTATTGAGTCACTTCTGACGTATTCTCTTCTGCAAGAATTGTGAACAACACCATTTGTCTTACTCCAGAAACCATTCTCTTTCCAATATTTCCTTAGCACACTTGCATTCAATAATCCGATTATTCCTTTTTCCCGACATTACACAAATCTCAGAACACAAAGAAAATTAAAAAAAACAAAAAACTATTGAATTAGAAAATTTAACCTTTAATCTAATATGGATTTAAAAAAATGTTAATAAGAAGATTTGATACAAAATTTAGTTGAAAAATAAATATTACACCACTTTGTTTTAATTAACTTTGTCTTGAATAATCTTAAACACGTACAAAGGAAATATTTTGAATACTCACTAAAACAAGGTGGTCCTTACTAATCCAATTATCCCTTTTTTCCGACTTTAAACAAATCACTTTTAACTTCACACTAACAAACTAAACATTTCTCAGCCATACTCAGGTAGTAGCAGAACACAATGTAAATGGAAAAAACCCATTGAATAAGAAAATGTAACTTTTAGTCTAACATTAATTTATAAAAAGATTGATAAAAGGATAAGGGAGGTGTAGAGTTGAAAAGCTATACAAATTTAGTTGAAAATGTACGTTATACCACTCTGATTTAATTAACTTTGTCTAGAATAATCTTAAACACGTGCAAAGCAGATATTTTTAATACTCTCGAACAACAAGGTGGATAGTTGTCTTCAATAATCCAACTATCTCTTTTTTCCGACGTTAAACTAATCACTTTCAACTTCGCGCTCATAAATTTAACACTTCTTATCCATAGTCTTATCCAGAACACACTGAAAATGAATTGTCAACAATAAGGTGGTTGAATGTAAACTAATAATGGATGAGCGTGCCGATAGGAAGATGATTCTGAGTAAGAGTAGGGAGGGGAGGCTGATCTAATTTCAATCGTTCTCCCCTTTTCTCTATTATTGTGCACATTGTGGCCCCTCTGCACAAAACACTTACATGCAGTAAAATCATTAACATGAGGCCTGAGAATAGTTCATTTATCAATAAAACTTGATTTTTAACAATAAAAACAGATTGTTTGCATAATTTCCCCCCCCCCCTCCATAACTCCTTCAGTATTGATCCAAGCAAAAAAGTATATAGGACCTTTTTTGTAGAGTATTTTATGTAGATTAACTTAGTATAGGAACATGTTGTCGCTAGAGGCAATAGTTTTCGAGTTATTGACGAAACACTGAAAAAAGAGACCTTTTGGGGCCCCCGGGGCGTTAGCTCCACTTCTACCCATCAGTACTTTTAGTATGTTGTTAAGGACACCTTCCCCTACAACTGTGCCAAATTGGCTTCTACATGAATTTTTTCCTCTATTTTTCCTTTTTTTGTCTTTGTTGCCTGGACTATAGTATTGAAAAGAAGCGAAAAATAGACGGTGAATTCAGAACATTCAAAGATCAATGGAACTTTCAATATTTCATAATTGAGTCCAGTAAGAAGACACTATGTTTGATTTGCAATGAAACCATAGCCTTTCTCAAAGAATGTAACATTAGACGTCATAATGACACAAAACATTTTTAAAATGACTCAAAATATACAGGAAGTTACGGACAAAAAAATTTAAGGCTTTGAAGCGCGGATTGGAATTGCAGCAATCTTCATTTACAAAACTCAATACTGAACAAGAGGCTGTAACTCGTTCCAGCTTTCGTATGGCTTTTGAATTTGCAAAACGTGGAAAACCATTCACCGATGGAGAAATTATCAAGGAGTGCGTAATTGCAGTAGCCGAAGAAATGTGGCCTGAAAAGGTAAATTTATTTAAAACTGTCAGTTTGTCAGCAAACACCGTGGCTCAGACGGTAGAAGACATCGCAGAAAATACATCATCTCAACTGTCTGACAAAAATGGACATGTTGAGTGATTTTTTCGGTCCTTGGATGAGGCAACGGATGTGTCAGATATTTGTCAGGTGTTTATTTTTATTCGAGGAGTAGATAAAAGCTATGAAATGTATAAAGAGCTTCTTGATATTGATAGTATTTATTGCACGACTACTGGGGAAGATATTTTTAAGGAAGTTGAAAATGCCATTAACAAAAAGAACATTAGATGGAAAAACTTAAAATCTATTACTACTAATGGAGGCAAAAACGTGTGTGGTAAAAGGAGTGGTTTCTCTTGTGTCAAAAGGCTGTAGAAAATGATGGTAGTTCAAAACCATTAGTCTTACATTGTATCATTCATCAACAGTCCTTGTGCGGGAAATGTTTGGATATGTCTGAAGTTCTAAAACCAGTCATTTCAGTTGTTAGTTTCATCAGATTCACTTGGCTGAATCACCAACAATTCCGTGAGTTTATTGAATACATTGGAGAAAATGACTTACCATATCATACTGCCATAAGCTGGCTTAGTTGCGGAAAAGTGCTCAAGTGGTTTTTTAAAAAGCCGCTTCCCCCTGATTTATACACTAATATCAAATCGTTCTGGCAGAAAATAATACTATTTCAATCACAATCACGTAAAAAATGTTTCACACATATTTTCAAACATTTGAAATATTCAGCCACACTACTGAGACTGAGTTTTCCATCGATTTTGCAATCAAAGCTTTGAGTGCTTTGAAGTTAAATTTTTATACTTGTTTCTCAGACTTTGATGTAATTGCGAATTAAATTAAGATTGTTCAAAATCCTTTTGACACTGACATTGAAACCGTAACCCCGGAACTTCAAATGGAAGTTATTGATTTACAGTGGAGTGATATAATTGAGAACATATTTTATATTAAAGCTCATCTTTGTTGGAATTGTGTGAGTCTTCCACTGGTAAATTTGATAATTTGCTCATGGGCTGTTTTCTGTTGGTACTACTTACTTGTGTGAGAACATTTTTCAAAATAAAGTACGCAAAGAATGTTTACAGATCTAAATTAACCTATGAGGATCTTAAATCTCTTTTAATAATTGGTACAATTAAAATTGGTCTACAATTACAAACCGTTGTCAGTGGAAAATCACAATTACATAAATCTCATTTATATATGTTATAATGTTTATGTGTTTCTATGTTATAATGTTAGTGGGATTAATTTCAATTATTTGTTAGTTACTAAGCTTAAGTTAAATTTCTGCATGTTATACTTGTCATTAAGCTTTACCTAGCAAGTAAATAAAACCGAGTTATTGTCATTCTGTGTTTTTTTATCCAACTTATCACAACAACACTAAGCCATTAGCTGTCGCGGGCCGGATTGGTGATACTGGAGGTCCGGATTTGGCCTGCGGGCCTTAGTTTTAGACCCATGGTTCAGAATAATAAATTGTTTAAACATCAGAAGATATATTTGTAAACTTTTTCTTATAAAACCCCAAAAATTATCATTTTAACGTGATTCTTAAATTATTGAAATTGCTATTTTCAGGATAACATCATTTTAGATTGCTTTGTTTGGAAAATAAGGGAAGACATATTTTAACAATTTAGGAAGCTCCATATTTTGTGACTGAGATGTCAATCAAAAAATTTAGGTACAATGTTTATTTACACTTTCAAAAAACATATTAAACCTTGCAAATTCAATGCTTTAAGTAAAATTTGTATTTTACTTTTTATGTATAGGATGATACAACAACAAACTTACTTTAAAATTTCTCTTGGCTTTAATAAAAGCAACTTTTCATACAATTTCACCACAAATGGTTGAAAAATTAAATAGTTATGACGTTTAGACGTGAAGAAACTATAAACATTTTGAGGCACAGACAATAAGGGTAAGGATGGATCTACAATGTCCATTTTTTTAATAAGTTGTTCTAATTTTGCTTTAAAGTAGTATTAAAACTATAAGTTTAATACTGAAGTCGTAAGTCACTGCCATCCATTTTTCTTAACACTTGATTTTAACATATGGTCAGATGTAAACAGTTTCTAATTCCAGAACTAAACACACTTCAAATTAATAAGGAAGAACTTCTTTTTATTGCTTAATGTCTTTACTTTCTGCTAGTTAAACTAATGGATGGGAGTGAAATACCAGCAACTGGGCTTGAACCTAATCTGCACAACTTATTTTGGAAGTTCCAACTGTAAATAGCTGAAAAATGGCGACTCCGGCTCACCGCTCTAAAAAAACAAACCTTGGAGTTATCAACTCTTTGTATATTTAAAACAATATTTTTTATACATCTGAAATTTTATATATATTGCTGTTAATGTTTGTTGTTTTTATTTACCTAACATACTTAACTTTTAAGTAATTATTTATCTCAACATAAACACAATTAAGAACGAATGTAGTGCCAAAATCTGAAAGGGAGAAGAAAAAGGGAAAACCAGGAGACAATCAATGACTTTTTAATATCTCATTACTGGACACGACTGCATTGCCGCACACCTTTGTCATCTAAAGATATGTCCTTTAGATGAACGCATTTTGTGTCATGAGTACCGAAACAAGAATAACCAGAGAACGGATAGTGAAAGATGATATTCTGAGATCTGGCTAGTCATAAGCAACTCTAAATGAGATAAATATTTTCAGATTTTAACCCTGCAAATAGTAACTAAAAATCTATACTTGTGATAGAGATTGGGCAGTATATTTCTTATGACAGACTTTTGAATAAAAGTTGCAAAAACTTCTTGATTGCTATTTTATTTTATATCAGCTGCAATGTACTACTTAAATTAATTTATTGGAACATGGTTGAAACAATTAGTATAGGCCTACATAAACAACACTAATATTGCCATTAAATAAAACCTATTTTGATAGACTTAGGCCTATTGTGTTCAAAAACATTTGTTTGTCATAGTTTATTATTGAAGGTAAAAGTTTAATCTTTCGGTATTTACGTCAAAACTTTAAATACTGCAATTATTGACTATACTTTGCGCAAAGATTCGTGGCGGCTGAGAGCTTAGGACGGTCGGGAAGGTGTCCCTCGCTCGGCCGCTCCGGGTTTTGGTCATGAATGACCTACTGGGCTCAAGGCACAGTGGGTAAACTTTTTTTGCATTTCCCCATAAAGTGTAAAAATAACGTCATTTTTGTAATCTGCATCAAATAACAAGAACATTAAGTCCAAACACGATGTAATTGCGATGCTATTAAGTATATTAAAAATATATCTTGTTCTGTAAACTGTCTTTTATTTTACAACAAATTGAATACTTAATAGCATCGCAATTATATCGTGTTTGGACTTAATGTTCTTGTTATTTGATGCAGATTACAAAAATGACGTTATTTTTACACTTTATGGCGAAATGCAAAAAAATGTACCGACTGTGCCTTGAGCCCAGTAGGTGACTCATGACCAAAACCCGGAGCGACCTAGCGAGGGCTAATTAGGGGTAGGGACACCTCCCTGACCGTCCTAAGCTCTCAGCCGCCACGAATCTTTGCGTAAGGTATAATTTACTTTTGAACATTGCTATAAACATATAAAATAATATCTGAAAAAGGTAAACAGGAATTTAATTCGCAGTTTAAAGTTAAAAGAAATAGTTTGATTTAAAAAATGTAATTTATCAACAAGTTCAAACTGTGTTTTATATTAAAATCTAACGTTAGGTTTGTAACATACTGTTAGACAAGCCCTACATTGGCAAGCCATTTTCTAACATAAGGTTACAAATAGTAAAAATAATAATATAAAAAATAAAATAAATTTGGAAAATCAAAAATTGCTCCATGTCAGAATATAAACAAAAAATATTTTAATTAATTTAATGTATGAAATAAATACTTACTTAATTTATTTCCATTTGTAAGCTTCACAATACTTGGCAAATCTTGGCTCAACGTCCCTAGCAAACTGGCCTAGCTTCCGGCCCCACACTTTAACAGAGTGGCTCCGAATCTAGATTAGAGTTTTGCTTATATAATCTATCTAACTTCCGAAACCTATCTTCCACAATCCAGAAATCAGAGTAAATGCCATACTTAAGCCCTTAATATACCACATTGAGGAAATCATCCCTTATATACAAAAACCAAGTCCCCCCCCCCAAACACAAACAACATAACTCTGAATTTTACCGACACCTTGGTGCACTCTGTCTTACAATCTATTATAAACCATTACACACATAATATACACAATAAAACATAATACATATAATTCATAAAAACTTAGCAACATAACTTATGACTAAAATATAAAAACGCAGACTATCAACAAAGAAACAAGAAAACACAACCAAAGTATTTATCACGTATTCCTTTAATCTTGCTACATGCCCATTTTCCGGCTTCAATCGCATATGCCTGTACATAGCAACCGTGTAATTTTTCCGCAATACTTTACATGGCCCCGAATAATCCTGTGCTAATTTGTTATGCCCCCTTGGCTCCCGAACCAACACCTGCTTCCCTATACAGTATTCTACCCCTTTGTATCTGTTGTCATTCCGCTTGACCCGTGTTCGCACCATATTCCGAGCTATATCCTTCCCTGCCTTGGGAATCATTTTCTGTGCTGCTACTGGTTTAGTAAAATTTCTTAAACTGTCATTCAAGGGTTGCGCGCGAAATTCATGGAGTCCTTTCCTACTCGTGTTCAAGGTCATGTACCATCACGCCGTATTGTTGACTTACGTGTGCTTGGATCTGTTCCGCTTGGCATTGACTTCAATTCAAGGTTGCTGACATAGCTATCGCGGCCTGGATGGACTACGTCTCCGCCTACGTCATTGTTTTGCTGACGGCATTACATTTGCTTCCTCACAAAACTTATGTTTTTGTTGTTCCCGACGTTGTACAAGCTTCCATTGTACTTCTGCATCATCACTCTTCCTAACGTTGATTAGAAACATACTTTGTCTCCGAGGTTTTTCTGGCTCAGCGGAATACAATCGCTGCACTCTCGGCCTTTGTAACTTTTCCTGAAATCGACGTCTACAGTCCCTGGCAACGTGTCCTATTCTCTCACATATCCAACATGTTCGTTGCTGCTCTGGATACCTGTACCGCTGCGTGTAGAATGTGTGCCTGTCCATTTCCGATCACCCTTTGTAGTTTCCTGGCTCCTGCCTCCGATTGTAACTGTAAAAGTTTCCCCTATGTGGCGATGCATGTCTGCGAATTACACTCCTGCACTCTCCGGAAAAGTGCCCTGGTTTGCCACACTCCCTACATGTATAGCACTGTGTCGTACTCCAGTCACCCTGTGTATAGTTATACCACCCTCCGGTGACGTAATATCCACGGAACCCCTTGCGATCGGGCGCCCAATGGTTGTCGTAAGATCTACATGGCGACCTGTTGTCCTGGAATCGCACCCGGCTCTCCCTATTATCTTACATCCTACCATCATATTATGTCGCATACGTTCCCTGCTCCCGATGTGCTGACACCTGCATATGGTCCAACATAGCCATAACTCTGTCTATCCTTTCTCCCAGTTCAACCACCTGCTTATCTGGAGTATCGTCGAACGAATGACTCCCTAATCGATTTCGCAATAAATAAGCTGCCTTCTCGTATGACCTAATGTTGTCCCTCAGCTTTTTCAACCCTACAAGCCCTGGTTATAACTCAAATTGGCAAGCCGGTTTTTAGTGTTTTGCAAGCATATTTTAAAAAAATTCGCCAAAAATAGTAATTCTATTCCAATCCAAAAGTGTTCTATACCTTTTTTGTAGAGAAAGGTTCAAAGAATTCATATATGCAATTAAAAAATTTATTGATGTAAAATTGTAAAAGTTATTAGTTCAAGAAACAAAAAATGTTCAGTAACGAAAGGAAAAGCCAACTTTAAGCCTACATAACAAGTACGATACCTAGTAAACATTTTTTATAATTTTTTCGTAAGCGTAAAAAAGTTTTGTAATTAAATTCTAAATAGAACTGTTTAAAAACATTTATCAATTTCAAATTTCTTATTTTGAAAAAAACAGTTTTTATGTTCCAAATACACGACTGCTAACAAAACTAGGCCTAGTTTGAAACGTAATTTACTAATATATCCTTTGCCCAAAAATGAAAGATTATTATAACAAAATGTAGAGGATAAATTAAAGAAAGGAACACTTTACTTGTCTTTCCTTAGTTCACAAAAGTGTTTGAGTTATCTTTATTTGAATAACAAAATGACACAATGCAATGAAAAGTCGCCGGCGAGATAGGACGGGCAGGAAGGGTATATGAATTACGTGGGAACCCACACCCTAGACGGTTTCACCAGACTGCGATAATTATGTACTTTCCACTGCCGTCTAGACAAACAAAAAACTGGTTTTGTCTAGTTTACTTCCCACTGTTAGAAAGATCAAACTATTCTCTACAAAATGGTGAAAAGAAATCTGTCAAAACATATGGCAGTGCCTACCCAATATTGGTTGACAAATGGGCTGTTTCATTGGTTGATAACTGCCCAAACGCAAGGGTTTACAGAAATCTTCGTCATAAATCGTGTAAGATAGTGACATCTGATTGGAAGGCACTATTAGAAAGATAAAATCTTGACGAATCCAATGGTAGCTTTATAATCTTGATAGAAATACTTCTGTAGGTGGGCTTGAACGTTGAAGAAGTGGGAAATAACAGTACAATTGTATGCAAATTTACGCGTTGAAACAGCTGTAACCCGATCTGCATATTTTAAAACGATGATTTCGTATGTAAATATATGTTTAACAAAAAAGTTTTAAATACAAAAATTAAAGTATTATTGATTTCCTTTCCAACGGTGCCGGTTATATTACGATTGGATGATTTT
Organism: Philaenus spumarius; assembly: GCA_018207615.1. Taxonomy (NCBI): domain Eukaryota; kingdom Metazoa; phylum Arthropoda; class Insecta; order Hemiptera; family Aphrophoridae; genus Philaenus; species Philaenus spumarius. Next base: position 105,896 of record JAGFPH010001244.1, on the reverse strand, counting down.
AAGTGTATTAAATAACCGAATATACAAATTTATGCAAATTCTCGCATAGGTTCGAAATGGTTGCACCTTGCCCCTGAGAGAACGTCACTTTGGGCAGTCTGACAATGGGAGGGTTAACGAAGAATTGTCCAACATTGCTATTTGCTGTAGCAATGCTGGATTGAGCCCCTTCAAAATATATGCACACAACTTTTGTTCCAGCATATTCGCGTCTACGCGTGCTCCTCGTCCATCCAATACTGTATAGTCGACTCATTTTGTAACTGTACACTGTTATTCAATTTCAGTTATAGCATTTTATTCTCCTGCGTGGGAGCAAATACATCCACAAACATAGCCTTTAATTCCGCCCACGTAAAATTGATATGTTTCCCCTCAAAATTTTCATAATGTGTTAAAGCAACACCCTCTAAATATGTTGGAAAATAAATACATTTTTTCTCATCTGACCAACAATTAGCCAATAATTAATACCTCTCAAATCTGATCACATGACTCAGAATGTTCTCCCCGGAAGTCCCTCTAAATCTACCTGGGTCAAAAAAAGGTAATTTCTCAGCCATTGCGCGCTGTGAAAACAAATCCGCTGTACAACCTACTTCACTTGTTTGTCATCCCTAGACTCAAAAGTTACTTCGTCGTAAATATGCTCGTCCTGAAATGTAACAGTTTTCCCACCCCGTTTTTCGTGTGTCTCTATAAGCCAATTTCCGTATTTTTTTTTAACTTCTTCTAATGTCATACCCGCAAGAGGTGCACAAAAACCTAAATCTATCAAAATTTTATCTGCGCTGATTTTTCAAAAATTTTATTTCAATTAAAGTTAAATCCATGCAATCTGCAGAAACCACCACAGTTTATCCCCTGATGTAAGCAAGTTAACGCAAGGCCTAAACGCTGTGGTGTTTAAACACCGTAACACTTATCACATAAATGCCACACTCGTCAATCCCTGAGCTCGGTAAGCAACGAAAACAAACATAGACACATACAATTTGATATCTACTGTATTCCACACTTCCAGTTACTCAATCCGTCGAAAGTGCAAAATACAGCTATTGGCACCAAATAGAGTATGTTGATCTGTGAAGACTTATTTGTTTCGAGAAAAGAAGGAGCTAATTGCTGACAATGAATTCCTACCGCCATAGCAATTCCTTCGTACACTCGTTCTTAAAATATAACACTTTGTAATACAATACTGTTCATAATATTACTCAACATTTCTCACAACATGCCATTAAAAGTATATCACACACAAATTACAAGTCACTTTATCATGCAAATGCCATACATATATTAACCGCGACACAATACCATTTGTACTGGTGCTCAAACAAATACTCAAGTCAAAAACAAAATACTTTACCAAAAACCCAACACTACAGCCAATCCAAAACCTCAAAAACAAAAAAATTCCTGAAACTTTCCAAAAATTTACCAACTTTTCTAAATCAAAATTTTTAAAAAATAAAAAAACTACGTAATTTTACAAAAAAATTTAAAAAAGTTCATTAAAAATTCGGCCGATTTTTTCAAACAAAAATAATTTTTAGAAAAGACTAAAACGACGGCCGAGCACCACTTTGCAAGGGGTAGGTTTTACAACCCTTATTGTCCAGGGTTCAAACACTAAGTTAGTTAAATCGGTAAGGAATAGATCAATAATAATGTATCAGTGGTTCGGTGGTATACTTATTCTAACATTTATTTATTCGCACGCCCTTGCAATTATACAGATATATACAGTTTCTGACATATTAGCCTACACTTACATACATTTCCTTTACTAGGTATTACGTTCATAGGACAGACTGGATCAAGTACTCGGTAAACAATGACAAAGCTACTAAATTTACTTCCGTTAAACTTTTGACTCCAAACTCAATGTGATATCGATAGACTAAGTATTCTGTTTACTCACTCAAATATCGTGCTACTGCAGAACGGGTTTCGTCCTTCAATATCACATTGAACCTCGTAGGGTAGACCTCGTAGTGTTGACCTGACTTGTGCTGTCCGACCCTTAGCTTCACAATACTTGGCCAAATCTTGGCTCAACGTCCCTAGCAAACTGGCCTAGCTTCCGGCCCTACACTTTAACAGAGTGGCCCCGAATCTAGATTAGAGTTATGCTTATATAACCTATCTAACTTCCGTGTTGACAAACTACACTGTTCTTCCATGCAACACCAAAACACTTCCGCCAAGCACATCCTTCCTTATTCTTCCTTGTTTACCTCCATATCTGTTTTACGCAAAATAATATCTTATAGTATTAGCAAGCCCAGAATATGGGTCAAGCCCAGGTAGAGTCCCCTCGAACGCACTCACTCGCCTGACCGCTGGTGATTAGGACCTCCCTAACTTCCGCTCCATTAGTCAGCTAGTGTGCGTTCCCAGTGTCTCTAAAAAAATTTTTATTTGTCATTTTAGTTAAAAACTTTTAACGGATATACATTCTACGCAATATTACAAGAAAAATGATATAAAATAATATGCAGTTTACTTTACTAAAACTGCTGAAAATCATTGATATTAAATATTGGTTTATAACAAACTCGAGTTAATCAAAACAAATTTAATATTATATTAAAAGGGCTCAGACGAGTACAATCACTTGAAAAAATTTAATCACGTTCAGTTAATTATGTTTAGTTAATTAAAAATTAATTTTAAGTACATTCACATTGTTTGCCCTAACACAAGTAATATTTGAACTGGCCAATCGCACGATTTCTGGGTCTTTTGTTTTGTAATCTATCAATTAAGTGTTCAATAAATACTCACAGAACATGTTGTTGTTTTATTTATTACCATTTGTATATTTTGGGCCATATACATTTATTACCAATTTTGTTCGTGCATAATACAGTATATGCAGAACAATAATATTTTATGTCACAAATTAGTTATTAAATTTAAAGTGAAAAGTTAAAGCCCGGTTAAAGCAGTTTATGAGAACCCAGTCGCAAACATACAAATATACATACAAAACTCTGTTTATTTTAGAGTAGAGCATAATACTGTATTTTGTTTGTAAGACTTATAGGGTATATTCCAATATTTTATATCATGGTTTTCAGGAGTTTCAGTAAAGTAAACTGCATATTATTTTATATCACTTTTCTTGTAATAATGCGTAGAATGTATATCTGTTAAAAAAATTTACCTAAAATGCCAAATAAAAAAAAGTTTAGTGTAACTGGGAACCTCTACTAGGTGATTAATGAAGGGGAAAATAGGATGGGCACGTTCGGTCCTCGCCGGCCCTAATCCCCTGTGTCTGTGTGAGTGAAACTACCTGAGGTCGACCCGCATTCTGGGCTTGCTAATACTATACAGTAAACATACTAACTCTAATAATGAATATATATATTTTATTACACACCCCATCTATTCGTAACAGTACTCATTTTTTAAAACAATTGCATTACTCTATGATCAAGCGTGTTTTAAATTCATAAAGGTAGGTTTTATATAGGTAGGCTATGTTAAGAAACTAAAAAATTTTGTGATTGTATAGGTTAAGTAAGTTCCTTGTGATTTTATTTTTGGGAGTTGCAATTCTGTTATACAAAAGAATGTAATTGCTACAGTAAAGACAAATAATATCAAAATCTAATATCGGGAATATCGAAACAAAAATATCGAAATTTACTAATATCGATAATATCGTAACATTCTCAAGTTGAACACAAACATTAAATATACATAGTTGTTTACTGAATCACAGTTAAAATAAAATGTCACAAAATATTGAAATAAATTAACAGAATACGTTTAAAATAATTTACAATGGCTATTACAGAACATCATTGGCCAACTGAAGAGTATTGGAAGGTCTATCTAATCTGACCTACTAACAACATTCTATCTCCAGAAGTATTTATTGGTATTCTGCTTTTACCTATTTTTATTTCCTCTATTGTATTGAATAGTATATTGGAACTGTATTCAAGTTTATCATTCAAAACATTATCGTGATTGTTTTTAAAACCGTTGTATATTCACATTTTTACGAGAGTATTCATAAATGAAGAATATACAATATGCAGAATTTCCAAATAAGTCCAAATTTTACAGTACACTTTTAGTTTGTTTTAAACCATCTTCACAGAAGAAACAAAATCTTAAATAAGTAGATTAGATTTTCCTGGGGTGGACTCCTTGGAAAATGTTTCCTTAACGTCAACCTTTGGTTTATTACCCCTGTGTCCCGCGCTTAGCACATTAGAAGCCTGTATCCCATGTGAGCTCCAGGATTTTCTCCACAAGTACGTGTTTTCTTCGTTTCCTGGCTGCTGGATTCCAAAGAGCCCCCTCCTGCGCTCCAAGATCTCGCACTCAAATATGAACTGTCTTGCTGACTCTGCCTGATCACAAAACCGACAGTGTTGGTCGCCTTCAAGGATTCCCACTGTTGCTAGGTGTTTCCTGAACTGACCATGACCAGCAATGAGTCCTACGGTTCTTTTGAGCTGTGGTCGGTTTAGCTTGATTAGGGATTTGGTGAGCTTAGCGTTTGGTCCCTTGATCAATCGTTTACTCTGCGTGTGCATGGATAATCTACACCATCTCTGGCGTTGCCCAGTTTTTTACTGCGCTCTAGGCTGTGCTAAGGCTAATGCAGCACATTGGTTCTGGCCCATGAAAGGTGTGGATGCTTTCTTTGCAAAAGCATCATCCATCTCATTTCCTGGAATGCCTCGGTGTCCTGGCACCCATCTCAATTCACAATATTTAACGTAGAAAGTATGATTAGTGTTGAGAGGCACTTTTTCACCAGTATGGATGTGACTTGTACTGAGTCCAGTGCTTTAAGTGCTGCTTGATTGTCATAGAGTATTAGGATATGTCTATTCCTGTATCCATTCGACAATCCTAAATGGGCGCAAGCAGTGATTGCTAAGATTTCTGTTTGGAAAACTGTACTGTACGTCCCAAGACTCGCACTGATGTTTGTCCTTGGTGATGCGCTGTATACGCCATAGCCAGAATTGCTGCCCATCAAAGACCCGTCTGTGTACCAGACTAGAGTTCCTTTGGCAGATCTTAGTTTGATGTTTTCTTCTCGGGTTCCGAGGGTAAGTATGTTTTTTTATTATTGCTTCTTTACAAGACCAACCGTATATGAAATCTTAAACTAAACATACTACATCTTCTATCAAATATATACAAAAATTTTACAATAGGTACTATAGTTCGAATATAGTAAGTTGTAGTTATTTCCTTTAATAAGAACAAAAAAGAAACAATAAAAATAACAAAATAATAATAAGAAGAAATAAATAAAAAATAGAAACAATATTGTCGAAACTAGTCGAAGAGGGAAATGCAGCCGACCCAATTACAATACCCATTACAATTATACAGAACCTAGAAAAATTAACTTAAAACAGCTTCTAACATTTGGTTACATAACATACAAAAACAATAAATTATTTAGCAATAAAACAAAACAAAACTACCATTTTCAACATTTAAATCTACAAATGAACTTACATCACTCATCTAGCATTATTCATACACACTCAATAACACTTATTCATTCCTCAAAGGGTTACTGTAAAGGATCTATAGCAAACGTACTCAGTGTGCATTGCGTCAGTCACCATGTCTAACACATAGTTTTTAAGCACGGTGCTTACAATGTCGGAATGTCCTGCTCCAGGCATGCCCCTCCCTCCGCCATTTGTTCACACTTCTTAGTCTGTATGCAGACTTCTTTGCGTCTGACATTATGTGGATGTCTAGGCAGAAGTTCAAGAAGCACCTCCATAGCCACTGTAGGTCTACTTCTGAAAGCTCTGGTTATGCAATAAGCATGCAAAGTCATTGTAGACCAGTTAGTTTGTTACCTGGAGCAGTTTGGCATGATTTCTTCCACCAAACCACCGCTCCGTATGTAATTTTGGGTCTGATCACAGACTCGTACAGCCAAAGGCCATATGAGGTTTGAGACCCCAGGTAGTTGCAATTCTGATTGCCATTAGCGCCCATTTTGCTTTAAGAATCGAATTGTCCAGATATGCATTCCACATCAGCTTTTGATCAAGACTTACTCTAAGATACTTCACCGATGCGGAAATGTTTAACCGGGTGCAGTGGCGGATCCAGGACCTCATGTGGGGGGAGGGCAATACTTCCCAGGTATGCAAAATAATTAGTAGGTTTTGGGGGTCCCCAGAAAATTTAAAAAATGTTATCGCAAAACGTATTTGAATGAAAATATTCTGTCATCAATGTTTTATTTGTTAAATTCTTCATTTTTGTATTTACTGATGTCTAAAAACATTGGTTTGGCATCGGTTTTTGTACCGTGCACTTTTTATTGTTTGCTTGAGATCTTTCTCTCACTTGTATTAAATTTAAATACAGTCTGTCAAAATATTAAGCTTTAAAATGTTTTAAAGTTATTGTAATTCTAGCAACATTCTACAAAAATAAAAATTTAAAAACTTTCTATCCATAAATGTAATTATAATATGTTACAGGTTTAGAATTTAAACAATAAGATCCAACTGAAGTCTTCTTTTTCTTCATGAACGCTCAAGCACTTTGTCAACATTTATTTCAATGTCTCGGTGTGTAAATATGAGACAATAGTCATTCAACCTTTCCTCGACCATGCGGGTTCTTAGCCAAGATTTATAACGTTTAGTTATACAACGGCTTCTTCTGCTTTTTCAGCCCCACGTAGGGAAAGCCATTTTATAACGTAAGGCGTTATAAAAATAAAAATTGTGAATAAACCTGTAAAAAAAAAATGAAGTCGAGAAATTTCAATAAAATTAAAAAAAATTGTTTAAATTAATAAAAAGATTATATGTGGATTATTCTTTGCTTAATACTCAATTCACTATTCAATTCCAATTAAAAAACAATCTCTGTTCAATCTAACTTACTTTCAAATTAAAAATTAACACTTAACCTCAAAAAAAAAAAAACTAACCTTGTTTACTTTTGAAAATCCATTAATATTCCACAGTTAATTCAATCTATGCGTTATGACGTGTCATCTGTGACTATATTGCACTCTCCCGCCAACTTTTCTCATGGTGCAAAGTTTATAATAAAAGATTGCATCATGCACGGCAAGCGTCCTTCCCGCAATATAATCTCATATGCGTCATTGTTTTATAATTATGCATATCTTGATTTATAAAAACATTCTATACCAATTCGATTTACCGGGGTGTGTTTCTTGCTGCAAAAGTACTCGCTACGGGGACATCATGGATACCAATGAAATTCAAAGCATTGTGACGAATAACTAAGTTCTTTACTTGCTCATCCTCAATAAATCTTTATACAAGAAAAAAATTATCAACAACATATGAGTTACAAAACATAATCTTATAACCTACAACATACAATTTGAAATAAAAAAAATGAAACGCAGATTGAATTTAGAATAAAAACTGTTTCAAGAAATTGAAATTAAATTGCAGACTGAAAATTATTAAATATTATGGCCATTAACGTTTAAAATTGTCCAAAAATTTTGATATATACCTAGGCTTTCTTTGATAATTAAAGATTACTTGCGTAACACAAGAAGTTCTACGCTGCGAAAATTGAAGTCACATGGTCACCAACAGATAAATTCCAAAAACTCGATGAATCACAACGCCGAAGCGTACACTGATGGTACATTGTTAGAAGTTTACATTACTTCATAATTTCACACCTTTTTCACACCACCAAGCTAGACACTTACACCATCGCCATTTTTTCAGACAAGAGTCTCGAGACCAAGACGTACAACGCCTTCTGGAGTTATTCCTCGTTTACCATTGCCGCGATCAAGTTCAAGTTTATGTTCTGTATCACCATAGACGCTTATATTGTTATCATTTTTTTTTATGTGATATAGTTCTTTTCACAATTATTTCTCTTTTAATATGTTATGTGACCTTAACACTATTTTAGACTGTCCTTTTAATACGCACTGCTGTTTTTGTCCATGTTCAAATTTTTTACAAAAGTATATAACGCACTTTTGTTTACCAATGTTTTTTTCTTTCTGTTCATTAAAATTTAAGTCTGCTCTTTTAATTTTATATTATAGTGTGCTTGTATTATTTTTATCTTTACATTTTTTAAGTTATTAAAATTTACTTGTTTTGCGTCTCTAATTAATTTATATATGTATATACAATTCATTAAATTTTGATTACTGAATCTTGTGTCTCTTTAGTTGCTAGACCATCATTCTTTGTTTAGACGTTATGGGAATTTACTTGTCTCATTTTAATCTTCTGTCACATGGACTGTGTATGTCACAGATTTTACTAGATTAAGGCTGCTGAATGACCTTTCAGCACTTGCAACATTGGCGGGTAGTGTGATGAGGATGTGTAGCAAATGTTGTATCCTCATCACAGTTTTTCAATACGTCAATTACATTCACTGGAATTTGCATGTCTTCCTCTTTCTCTCTCAACCACTTGGCTGTCCAAATACTTATTTCTCCATCTATTACAGCTTCAGTTTGAACAGGAAGATTTTTAAAGTTCCTAATAACTTTTTGTAGCCTCTCCCTCTTGTCGGCATTTATCTTTCCGTTGACATCAATGTTGTTCAAAAGACCAGTAGGCAACAAAAGATTTAGATCAAAACACATTAAGTTCTCTTGAGAAAACTGTGACTGAAGATCAACAATAACATGGTCCAGAAGTGGAATACACATAGATCTTCTGTAGTAGTCTATAATTGTGTCAGCCTCATGATTTTCTCTATGATGTTGATTCTTTGCAATCCTTGGCATTACTAGCTGCACACCCAGCTTTTCAGAAGTTTTTTAGCCTCCAAATAAATCTCTGTAAAGGACTCATAGCATTTGTTTCTCCTTTCCTTTAGAGATGCAAGAGTATCTTGCACAGCATTAGATGCCTTGTTTAAGTCTAGGTCGGGTTTTTGCATTAACCTACTGAGAGGAAGGGTTCTTTTCAAAATGTCAACTAGAGAAACACTTGAAAAAATAAACTCTGTATTAGTGACTGATCTAATGTACATTATAGCTTTTTTGGCTTATTTGGATTCCTGCCATTCACTTATTTCTGTGAAGGCATCAACTATTTCCACTAAAGCAGAGTAAAATAGAATTACAGCATCATGCCTTTCCACCCAGCGAGTCTCACGAAGTCTCACAAGCTGTCCTTCTAAGTGTTTGTTCATAATGGAATTTCTTTTGGAAGACTGATTGAAAAAATTAATTACTTCCTTTATTATTCCCACTGAATTTTTGATAGATTGAATTTTGGTTGCTTTTGAAATAGAATAATTCAAAGCGTGGTTGTAGGAGGGTAGCCGTTTCGCATTAACCAGATCTCTTTGGATCTCTGTGATACTGCCATTTTCTTCCGAAGTCATAACTGACGCTCCATCTGTACCTATACCTACACAGAGCCTTATGTCTAAACCCAGTTCTTTCACATGTTGTAAAACGATCCTACCAAGAATCTTCCCAGTAAGTTTAGTTTCTTTAAATTCCTCACCCTCCAAACCTGATGCACATTTGTAGGCATCAATGAATGTAATGAAGTC
>JAGFPH010001244.1:17749-76344 GCA_018207615.1 Philaenus spumarius | reverse complement strand
ATCATATGTACATGTATAAATTCATTCAAGACGCAAAATAATTAAAACTTAATGATTTAAATAAACATAAAATTAAAATTAAGCAGACTATAATATGAAGAATTGAAAGAGCAGACTTAAATATTTAATAAACAAAAAGAAAAAACATTAATGAGTAAAAATATATAATATGTTAAAGTCTAGAAAAGTTCATCATAAAACAAAACCAGTGGTGCGTATAAAAAGAACAATTTGAAGAGTAAGAATAAATAATCACATAATAAACATTTAATAATTAAAGTCATAAAGCTGAAGAAAACCATATTGCATAAAAGAACTATAACATAAACGTATATATCAGAGCACAGTGTAAATCTGAACTGGATCTGGTCGATAGTGAAACCTTGCGTTGATCAAAAAGGCCATGTACTGCAACCTTAATAGAGAATATGGCGTTGAGTTAAGTTGAGCTTGCGTGTCTTGGGAGAGAAATGTCTATAAAATTATGGTTTTGTAGTGTGGAATAGTGAAAATGAAGGCTTAAAAGTAAACTGTGAAGGGTGCAACGTTGGTGTGCGCTTCGGCGTTGAAGTTCGAGTGATTATTGAGTTAATTGAACTTGTCTATCTACGACCATGTGGTTACATTTCCAGTGCGTCTAGATCATCGAGTGAAAGGGAGTATCTAAGGTTATCATGTAAATCCTAGGTATAAACTGAGTTTTTTCAAATATTTTATAAACTTTAATGGCCATATAAAAAGATAGTTTTTCAGTCTGCATACCAAATTTAACTTTTTTCAAAAATAATTTCATTCAATTTCAATTGCGTCTTAGCCTATTTAAAACGGTTATAAATTGTATTTTATGTTAAGTTCTGAAATTTGTTTTACCTAACACAAATGATAATGATTAATTTACTTGTATGTAATTGTTTTTGTGAATATAAGTAAGTAAAAACAGTTGTTTCGCCACGATGTCTTGAATTTCATTTGTTGGCCATGACTCCCATCTAGCGTGTACTTTCGCAGTCAAGAATTCACAACCTGAAAAATTAAATTGGTAATAAAGGTTTTATATAAATGATGATATGCATAATTAAAAGTGGAAAAGCATAGAGATACCTGCTTATATGTGGAATATTGAGTTTTTTAAGAATTAAAGTAAAGGAGGTTTTTGAGGTAGAGTGTTGATTTGTAAGTTGAAGCTAAGGTAATTTGAATAATGAGTATTTTTATAGTGGAGGTTGAGTAATGATTTTTTGTAGTTGAAGTTGAATTCTGGAAGTTGTAAAATTGATTGTTGATTAGAATAAACAAAATTTTATTCAAACTAAGTTGCTTCACCTGGGTGAAAAAAGAAAGTAGCCTTTTGCCTTCCAGTAGGTGAATCTAATTTATTTTATAACAGAAACTTGCCTTGCAAAGTGGGGCCAAATTAGAGTAAAATTGTCGCCCGCAAAGTGGGGCTGAACGTCGATAAGATTGGTGCTCACAACGTCTAGGCTTTCCGTTGTAAAATTGGCGAGTCCAACGTGGGGCCCGATTTGAAAAAAAAAAAAAAAAAAAATAATAAGATTGGCCTGCACCGTAGGTTCTTCCGTTATAAAATTGGCAGCATTAAAGGTAATTAAGAATAATAAAGTGTAGGTGAGTAATAATCCACATATATATCGTTTTTTATCAGTTTGAACATTTTTTTTATTTGTCTTTCAAATTTTTCGACGACCACATTTTTTTTAACAGTTATAATCTCATCTTATATTTTTTTTTTATAACGCTTTCCGTTATAACTTTTAGTTGACAAGCTTTTTACATGTCTGTTACTAACCCTTTACAATTTAAATGATGATTGTTCATTTAATACTAATTTTATTTCTTTGAAATCGTTTTGTTTTTTAATCAGTCGTTTTTACTTTCCAAACAGTATGTTTCCTATTTTTAATAATTTTGATTTAAAAAAAAAATAAAAATGTTATAAAAAAAGGTTGATATTAATTTTTTTAAATATGCGTCAATATGACTAATGGTTACTGATACAGAGATACCAAAGTTAGGAAACCATTCTAGGGTTAAAAAATTGTGTTGAATTTAATTCGCAACCTGTTAAAACCCTAGGCGTGTTTGACTGCTCAGCGTTAGACAGCTTAAATCGAGTAGTCTTGTGACAACTCTACTTGTATTGTACTGAATATTTCACCCACTAAAAATCATCCAATCGCAATAAAACAAAACCAATGGAAAGTAAAAATGATTTAAAGTTTAATTTTTGTATTTACAAATTTGTTCTAAAATGTATATTTACATATGTAATCATCGTTTTAAAATTTTAGTTTTCTGAAAAGCTAACGCCACGCGAGAAAACACAAAGAAATTGCTCACTTCTCTAAGGCTCAATACCGCTCGACAGAACTGTTTTGAAAATAATATAAATATAATATATTTAGCTTTGGATTCGTCAAGATTTGAACTTTCTAAAACTGCCTTCCAATCAGTCGTCACTCTTATAGTTCCAAAAATATATTTTCTGTAAACCCTGGCAAATGGACAGTTTTCAACCAATTAAAAAGCACATTTTGCACTCGCGTTATCTGTTACAATTTGATATATTTATTTATATTGATTTGTAGGGAAAACTTCGATCTTTCGTTTCGTGTAAACTAAACCACATTTACAGTAACGGTTTTATTCGTACAGTCCTGGGAAATACAGACTTTTGTATTCAAAACTCGCCGTTCCCACGGGTTTTTGGGAGACAGCCGAAATACGCCAATTTTCAATTAAAGGTTTAACGGAGGAAGAAACATATGGAATGAAATTTGTAGGACATTTGATGTACTTTCTTTTTGAATAGGGAGGTTATTTACAAAAAGTCGGTAATTTTTGAGTTATAAGCAAAAAAACGTAGTTTGTGCATTTTTTCAATGTTGGGTTGCGTCACAAAATTTTGTAGGCAAACCTCAGATTTGGATTCAGCACCCCAAATTCGGAAGAAACCAAAACTACGCCAAAACTTTCCTGCTAAAAATACAATTTGACTGGATTAATTGGATGGTGCTTAACTCTGAGGCCTATGTTTTTAGTTTTGCTGGATTTCCCCAACCCCCCGCCACCACAAGGTCACTGACTGTACTGATTTATTAAAATCACTGTACATTCGAAGTTTCCCCAAGGTAAAGAAGAGCCTTAAGCCGCGTTTACACTATGTAGCCCTTCTATTTAGCAAAAGTTATATAACAAATGCTACATTTAGCAAAACTCAAAACGGAGAAATGTTACATATAGTAATTTTAGATGCTACATGTAGCTTTTTTTTTGCTATATCTAGCAAAAATTATGCTATCCATTTTACTACATCTAGCAAATGATTCACGCAATTTTTGTTTCTAGCGTCTGCTACAAGTTGTGCGCATGTGTTTGTTTGCGCTGCTTGAATTTTTATAATGGAAGTGCTACTAAATGACAGAGACTGGGAAAATGATTACATAATGAATTTAATAGATTTGTTCCGTGATCAGCCAGCTTTGTGTGACCATACTTCCCTGGATAACAAAAACCGGAACAAGAACTTCACGCAAGGGCGAGCATAGCGTTGGAAATGAAACTTGATCTTGTAGTTGAGAGGAAAATGGATTGCATTATTGGACAGTTTCAGGGCATCACTCATTAGTTAATTTTGATACTGATTTAACCAAATTTTCCCACATGCGACCACCTGCACAAAAATTCTCAAGACTAATTATATTAGAAATTTGTACTATTTTCGCACCATTTAGTTCCCTTAGATTTTTTTTTTTTATCGCATATGTTTTGTCAAAAATGTTTGGTATAAAATGGAACAAAAATATTACCGTACAAAATTATGTTGTAATTAGTTTTGTTAACTTTCGTACTTTGGTTGCAAGTGTCCATCTGTTCCCTAACTGTTGTTTGCGTTTTAATCAAAAACTGAAGTGGTAGAAAAAAACTAGGAGGCACAAAAAATATTCAAAAATATGGTGTGAATGATTTTTCAGCTGCTTTATAAAAAGCATCAGCTTTTTGCAAGTGTAATATTTTCTTCGTTTCAAGACTTTTAATTTTACATTTAACAGATTCATCATTGCTCTTCTTCAGTGCCACATTAACATTCAGTTGATCACAGAAAGAACAAGTATCCTTTCTAGGAAAACCAAAACTAATGTTATATTCTGATGTAATTATGTTTCTATAATATTCTTAAGACACAGGTTGATTGGGGTGCTTAATTGAGTACAATTTATGGAGTTTTCTAATATTTAGATCTTTGAATATAGGTTTTGATGATTATTTTTCATCTTTTTAATGACTGTATGTGTTCATGAACTTCATTTTCAGTATCAACTGTTTTTATGAAATCCCCTTTTGTCAATTGGTGATCTACTAGATGTAGAGTCAATGATTTTTTAACAGTAATAAGTTTTACTTTCTCACTATACTATAGTATAGAGAAATATAGTGATCGCAAAACAAAATCGATGTTGAGATTTTTTTGGATATATTCGTTTTGGGACCCCCTGAGTCCAAAAAAGTGGTTTTTACAAAATGTCTGTCTGTAGTATGTATATAAAGATAGAGCGAAAACTATTCGATCGATTTCAAACAAATTTACACCGGACATGTCAAGTAGGCCTGTTTAGATGCACAAAAACGGTTTTGAAAATTTTTGAAAACAACCCCCTTTTATAAAAAAATAATAACTGATTTTGGGGTTTTTTTTTGGCGAAAACTATTTGATCGATTTCAAACAAATTTGTACCAGTCATGTAAAGCAGATGCACAAAAAACGGTTTTGAAAAATTTTGAAAAACAACACTTTTTTCGCAAAAACCCCAAAAAAACAGTTATTTTTTTATAAAAAACCACTCTAACGATTTTGATAAAATTTGTCAAGTTTGACAAAATTTGACAGACATGTCAAGTAGGCCTGTATAGATGCACGAAAAACGGTTTAGTAAAATTTTGAAAAACAACCCCCTTTTTCGTAAAAAAAACCCCAAAAAACAAATATTATTTTTTAATAAAAAAAACGCTCTAATGATTTTGATCAAATTTGGCTTATTTGTGGCCTTTAATGTACCTTACCATATGCAAAAAACCGCATCTTTCTAAAAATTCTTGTTTAGCTAATAATAATAATAACTGATTTTTGGGGGTTTTTTGGCGAAAACTATTCGATCGATTTCAAACAAATTTGCACCAGACATGTAAAGTAGACCTGTATAGATGCACGAAAAACGAGTTTGAAAAATTTGGAAAAATAACCCCATTTTTTGTAAAAAAAAACCCAAAAACAGTTATGATTTTTTTATAAAAAACCGCTCCAATGATTTTGATAAAATTCCGCTTATTTGTAGCCTTTAATGTACCCTACCATATGCAAAAAAAAGCATCTTTCTAAAAATTCACGTTTAGCTAATAATAATAATAATAACTGATTTTTGGGGGTTTTTTGGCAAAATGGCGAAAACTATTCGATCGATTTCAAGCAAATTTGCACCAGACATGTCAAGTAGGCCTGTATAGATGCACGAAAAACGGTTTTGAAAATTTTGGAAAAACAACCCCTTTTTTCGTAAAAAAAACCCCCAAAAAACAGTTATTATTTTGTTATAAAAAAACCGCTCTAATGATTTTGATAAAATTTGGCTTATTTGTAGCCTTTAATGTACCCTACCATATGCAAAAAACCGCATCAAAATTCCAATTTAAAATTGTACTAGACCACGATTCATATCACAACCGCAAAACCCTGTAGAAAGGAAATGTTAAAATCAATTGTATAAAGTTTGCATAGCCCAGGTGGGAACGAATTCAAAATTATCCATTTCAATTTTATTACTCAATGGTTTGCATAGTATTATGAAAGAGAGAGAGAGAGAGACAAAGAAACAATGTTGAAACACTTGTACAGACTCTAGCGATCATATCGGGAACTAACTAGAACCACCATTAATAATTATTAATTACAGTAATTGAATCGAGTAGCCTAATTCAAAGAAAATAGTTCCTTAACAAAAACCAAAAACTGTTAGCTATAGAAATGTTCTTAGTATTATCGATTAGGGAATCAAATTTTACTAAGAAAACCATAGGTTTAGAATTAAATTATTTTACTTTAACCTTTTATTTTCTCACTATACTATAGTATAGAGAAAGTAAGTATAGTGATCGCAAAAAATTCGATGTTGAGATTTTTGTGGAAATATCCGTTTTGGGACCCCCTGAGTCGAAAAAAGATTTTTACAAACTGTCTGTCTGTACACAAAGCTAGAGCAAAAACTATTCGATCGATTTCAAACAAATTTGCACCAGACATGTCAAGTAGACCTGTATAGATGCACGAAAAACGGTTTTGAAAATTTTTGAAAAACAACTACCTTTTTGGCAAAAAACCCCCAAAAAATCAGTTATTATTTTTCCATAAAAAACCGGCTCTAACGATTTTGATAAAATTTGGCTTATTTGTAGCCCTTAATAATAATAATAACTGATTTTTGGGGGTTTTTTTGGCCATAAAGGGGGTTGTTTTTAAAAAAATTTCAAAACCTTTTTTTTGTGCATCTATAAAGACCTAATTGACGTGTTTGGTGCAAATTTGTTTGAAATCGATCTAATAGTTTTCTCTCTAGATAATAATAATAATATTTATTAGTTAATCTCCAACTTTAATAAAAAATCACCTCTCCTACCCCACCCTACAAGTCACAGTGAATCTGTTTAAAAATTTAAATATGTTTGTGAGAAAGTATGTGCCAGTTCCTGGTACCGTTTGTTTGGTTTTTGTAATGCCATGAATTGAAAACATAGCTTTGTAGCAAATAGGAACTTCAATAAGTTTACCTCACTTACCTTTACTTTATCTATAGGAATATTCATTAAGGTTAGGTACTGCTGACTTATAAGTTTATGTTCTTGGTCTGTAGAAACTTTATTAAGACTTTCTACTAAACCACTAAAGTAAGAATACTGTTTATTTAACCAAGAAGGTTTAATTGTTTTAAAATCTCATTCCGTTCGTCCTTATTTATATTATCAAAACATCTAAATCTAAAACAACCACCTGCTTCATGAGACTTAACTTTTTGTTAACATCAAATAAACGTCCATGTTTCTGCCTTTTTTTCGTTTTACCACCATCACTTTCCCTTTTTTTACATTCTTCTTTATAATCTTCCATATTAAAAATTAATTAATAGTTCAACAGAAACACCCTACAATACAGTATAACCGAGCACACATAACCAAACGAGAATAGCCTAACAAATAGACAGTAGACAAAACCCAGCTGGTAAGTGGACTGTGATTGTTACTTCTTTGTACACTGGACTCTGATACTTTCCTTGCATACCGTGGTGTTCCCAATGGGGGTGATGGGGGCAGTCCGTCCCGGGCCCCACTTACTAAGGCTTAAAGTAAATACAAATATTGCAGCATAACCAACCATCTAACATAGAGAGAGAGAGAGCATTGAAATGTAATAGCAGAGTAGAGGAAAGCCAGCCGAGAGTAGCTGACTTTGAATCGGCGGTACCTGACACCCTGCGCAATCCATTTGTACTTTAAAAAATCACGTATAGTGTGATGATTCAACCATATATCGATATCATAAAAACAATGGAAAACTGCTTTCTTTTTCAATTTTGAGTGCTATGTAGAAGCTACAAACAAGCATCAACCTAAGAAGTATTAGAGGAGAGGAGAGTCTTCTTTCATAAAATTCACATTATTACTCGTACAACCATAGTTATTTAAAATAGCAGTTTAAACAAAAACATGCTTTATTCGCGATGTGTGTGCTTTATGGACTAGCCAGAAATTTTGTTTATCCTGAAATTGGGTTTGTTTCAAAACATAAAAAAGTGATTAAGAAACAGATAATGTTACTGAATCTGGCTTTTTATCGGCATGGTAAATTTATAATTAATTGTTTGTTGGCATTTCACATTTGAATACCAACCATGACTAAGGAATTGAAATTTAGGCTTAAATAATTACACCAAAGGTTTTAATAACATTTTAGTTATATTTTGTGTACATTATTGTTTAATTTTTTGAGTACTATCAGTACAAACTATGTTAACATTTAAAAATACATAAATTTCAAATAAAATAATTCTTTAAAATAAACTTATCATAATATAATTCAGATACAAAATAAACGAGTCTTTCTATTTTCAAGTTTTTTAAATTTAAAATAAAAGTAAATATTCACTTTGAGTGATTATAAATAAAAAATAACCCTTAATAATAACAACAAATAAATGTTTAGTGACTTATTTTAAGATGATGTGCTTGACTTTAAATATAGGATTATTGAAATACGTGCGGTAGAGGATATACTTTGAAATTATAAGAGATGCTCAACAATTGGGTTAGCTTCTAAACGCTTGGGTGTACGCAGAATGACCAAGACTTAAAACTGTTTAAGTAAGGCATTGTAGTAAAAAAGAAAAACTTAAAAAATGGGATTTTGAAGTAGACAAAATTAAGAGAACAGTAAAGACATTTTTATTCTTTTGTCTTTTTTTCTAAACCTAACAATTAGAAACTACACTCAAGTTAAACAAAAAACAGTTGTGTTTAAGAATAATACATGAATACATGTCTTAAAATTATGGAATCTATCAGAAATCATAATAAATGGATGTAGCTGTAAACCCAATAAAGTTGATAGCCATATTATTAAAGTGTCATATTTACTCCTATCCTCCTGTATACAGCTTAGGTTACTCTAATAAGGCACGACATGGAGAGTGTTGAGCAGAAGGTTAATAGTTCAACACGATACGGATACTGCAAACAAAAAACATTAATTTTTATAATTTTAAAAAACATGTAATTTTACTTCAATAACATGTCATATTTTAAGTGTTTTCAGATGCAGAATTTTTAGACTATCTAGTGGAAGTGGAAATATTTTTTTTGAATACCCAATTGAGTTGTAGTATTTTGAATGAAAAATGTATAAAACAGTGAAAGATAAACACAAAATTCCAAGTACACATCCTTGCTGCAAGTATAATGCTAATCGGAAGAAATTAGGCAGCGTAACTGAACATTTTCCTTATGTTGTTGGCAAATACTCCATTGACCACTTATTTTATAAATGTCCAACTTGTACAAAAATTAACAATAATTCAATAGTTTTACTTTGATTCATATTAAGATGTAATTGAATTGGTCAACTGTTCATAAAATATTTTATTTTTTGCTTTGTAGACAAAAAATGTCTTTTTAAGATTCAGAATTTATTTTTGTCAGAATCTTTATAGTTTTGACATGTCTTTGACATCATGTTGTGATGTTTTGACATGACTGTCAGTTTGTTTATCACAATATCATAGATCCAAAAGGAAAATTAATAGGACTTTTTAAGAACAAATTTCTTTAGGGTGCCTGTCTGTACATGAAAACAGAAAACAGTTTATTGCGAGTACCATGTCTAGTTAGGTATAATTTAACATTTATGATGTCTAAGTTGTGAGATTATAAGCATTTTGTAATCGTTAAAAACGCCCCCTTCTTCCTGTAATTTTCCAATCAAGCATCTAAAATTTCTGAAAACATAACAGAAATTTTGTATACAATTTCACCTCTTAATTTTTCTACACGGTATTAAAAAAATATGAATAACACTTTATAATGATATCAAATCTTCTTAATCATGTAGCATTTATAACTAAATAAAATTCAAAGTAATGTAAACAAACCACCTAGGTCTAGGACTATAGAAACCAACCTAGATAAATAATACTACACCTTCGCAGGAAGTAAACACTACAAAATTCACAAATAAAATGTATTAACAACACTTATTCAACTATATTTATCCATCGGAAATGTCACAAATACACTTAGAAATATAAAGAATCCAAATTATGTTAAATGTGTTAAATTATGTTAAGAGAGGTTATGTTAAATGTGTAAACACGATGTCGGCCATCACATTACTAACCCATATGATTCGTATGGAAATATGAACAAAAATAATGAAATAAGCAAATATTGAAATCAATTATAAAACACAATTTAAATACGTTTAAATTAAATAGTTACACAGTGAAATAATGTTATTTATTTTCAAAATGTTAGAATACAATTGTAAAATGTACTAGTTAGTAGAATAGAGAATAGATGGAACCAGTCAGCTGTGTATTGTGTGTATAAGAGCCCACTTGATACTAAAGTCGCAAAATAGAACTAATTATAAATTTTAATAAAAATATTGCTAATAAACCAACCTGGCATCAAAATTAAATTTTAAAAATGTGATTTAGAAAAATAAATAAGTTTATTACATGCGATTGTGCGGGAAAAATATTAAAATAAAGTGGACCGATACGAACTGCGAACGGCCGACCAATCAGAAGCCGAATCTCAACAAAGCAGACTTAGCAATACAATGGACCCCTCTAGGAGACTATTGAAAGGGCTTCAACAACCGCGTAGTTTAAAAAAAATCAGTGTATATCCAACCAGCAAAATATGAAGACCTAAGTGCATTTCAATTGTTTCATTCTTTAAAAAAAATGAAAATGATATGTAATACCAATAAACCTTAAGTGTTACAGAATTTGGTACATTCTGTGTTATTATTGATACATTTGATAAACAAAATATTAGTTAAATAACATTAATATACAAATTGAATCTGAACACTATATTGAGACATTATAGACATTTTTTGTTTTCTGATGCACAGCAATTTAATTTATTATTTCTAAAGTACCAATATGATTGAGACCATTACTTAAAAGATTATCCAAGTTCAAGCCGATTACCCCTAGCCAGAGAATCATTAATAGTTAAAGACACTATAAAATAATTGTGAAATAGACTAGTTGAAAACTTATAATTTTTTATCAAATACATGAGCATAGTCGATGGCAATGGACAAATTCTTTCAAATTGAACTAATGACAATAAAGAACTCTAATGATTAACATATGTAAATGATATATGTATTTTATAATTTTGAATATATCAAGATAGCTTTTGAATATAATTAAATTAATATTAAGTGTTCTTATGTGTGTATATATATATATATATATATATATATATATTTTATAACTTATTTTGTTTAAACATTAGAGATTTAACATGTTTACAGATTCAAATATGCATGTTCTTTGCAAAAATTGTGAAACACTTTATATTATGAAATAGTCACTACACATCAATCCTGTAATTACAACATGAGACGTGCAGTTGAGAGCAGAACAAATTACTTCCTGTTTAGCTATCACCAACCCAAATGTGCAGCTAAACATGGATTATGTTAAATCCGTAGGATACGATTCGGAATTATACTTTTAGTACAGTCAGGGTACTAAACACAAACAACCCAATTACTTATATAATTAACATTAATAATACAAAATAAATAATTACATATTAAGAAGCATTAATCAAAACTACAAAGCTAGAAACAAGTCACACACTCAATGTCAGATATCAAGAAACCAAGATGTAGAAGCGGATGTAACAATCACAAGTATTAAATTTCTCCAAACACTATATGAGGCATTTGGTGAAAAATAATTATGCTTACATAAATAAATGCTGCCAAATATATAAAAAAATAAGGTCATAAGCAAAAGAAAAACTAATCAGAATGAGTTAAAAGTCAAATCGGCCAATAATAAAATGTTCAAAACACGTGGAAAACTATGGTGGAGAGAATGAGGGAACGACATCGGAAAAAGTTTGGTCTTATGTGTAAAACTCTAAACAGTAAACATCTAGGAATTTTCACATAAATCATCAACATCATAAAATTGGGCAACCCCATCGAGAAGTCATCAAAGGGAACCATCAGTGAAGTGAAAGTGAAAAATCACAAAACGGCAATCTAGTGAAAGTGTTAGTGCGTAAGAAAGCAGATTATGTAAGTAAAATATATTTCATTTATTGTAAAGCAGATCTCAAGGGGTAATCATAAAAACAAATAATCAAATAAAATCATAAACCAAGGAAGTCATTTTATAATATTATATAAGGCTTAAATAAGTCAAGTGATTGTGTCGGTACTATTTTAAAAGAATTAGCTGCCAGTAGAGTTTGCAAAAACCTCATAAGCAATTTAAATCAGTTACAGATCAGGCTCATAAATAACCCAAACATAAAGGCTGTAGTTGAGAGGTTAAACAATATTTATTAAAGTATCCATTGAACAAAAATATTTACTGCCAAGTAAATATGAATAATCACAATGTAAATAGAAGGTATTAAGGTCTTGAATAGAGATAGAGGCCAAAGGGCTTTGGACTTGCCTACATCCTTTAGACCAATTAGCCTATCTTAATTCCTCTTAAAAACGTTTGAGATCAGCACATTATAAGGGTAGTCACTTGAGTGTTAACTTGCTGCACAGCAGCCAACATGCATTCGAAGTTGGTAAATCAGTCATTACCGCACTTCATGAGTTTGTAGGTGAGGTTGAGCATACACTTAGGTGTGGAGAAGTTACCCTATGTGCATTTATGGACATTGCGAGGGCGTTTGACAACACCTAGTTCTCGTCCATTAAAAGGGCTGCCATCTCTAAAGGGGTGGGACCCAGAGCAGCTAACTGGATCTGCTTTATGCTTGTTCAAAGAAGAATCTTTGTCAAAAACGAAGATGACTCTTTGGTCACACGGTCTGTAAGAAGCTGTCTGCAAGAGGGTGTCATTTTCCCTCTCTTGTGGTCTTTAGTAGTTGATGAACTTTTGGTCAAAATAGCTGTCAAGGGATTTGAGGCTATTGGCTAAGCTGATGATCTAGTGATAGTAATCCGTGGTAAGCATTACGATTCTATACCAGAGCTCATGCCTCTGGATTTGGTCTGGAACTGGTGTCAGAGGCAGAGCATGACTATCAACCTGGGCAAATCTGTACTTGTTCCCTTCACCAGAAGAAAGAAACTGAAGATATAACTGTCCACTATTGATGGGGTCCGACTGAAACGTTCGGGGGAGAGGCTGGATTAATCCTTGACCGAAGGCTTCTCTGGACTTTGTTCTAAAAAAAAGTGACCGGGGCTATTTGGGCTAGTAATCAGTTCTATGGTAAAACATGGGGCATTACTCCCAAACTGGCTGCAAGGCCATTATTACAGTGAGCCCTTGGTGTGGTGGCAGAATTTCAAGCAGACTGGAGTAAAAAAAGCTGCAAAGGCTAGCGTGCCTAGGAATTTGTGGGGCCATAAGACCCTGCCCCATTTCAGGCATGGATTCGCTCTTCAACCTGCCTCCTCTGCACATTCACGTGAAGGAGATTGTGTTGCGATCTGCCTTGGGGCTGATGGGGACTCATAATTACAAACCAGGGAATTTGGTAGGTCACCTGACTGTATGTAATAGCTTCAAGGTGGTCTTATGGTGACAGATGTGATGAGAGGACACTAAATTTTGACCATTCTTTCATGGTCAAAATCGATGATCTCCAGGAAGTGATGGACCTGGATCAGGTGAAAACGCACAAGAATGGTATACAGATGGTTCCAAAATGACCAGCGGGATATCTAAGGAGCAGCAATGAAAACAAAAATTACCGCATACATTTTTTAGGCGGGGGTCGTTGCAAGTGATCCCTGTGCCGGTGAAATCCACTTAAGAGGAATTAAGGGGAGCTAGGATTAATATCCTTTCTGATAGCCAAGCCGCCTTAAAAGCACTGGAATCAAATACCTTTGAATCAAGGCTAGTTTGGGACTGTTTTAAAGCAGTGAAGGAAATGGCTAGACACAATGAAGTTACTCTTAAATGGGTGCCTGGCCATGTAGACATAAAGGGTAATGAGACAGCGAATCACTTCCTAGAGTAGGGGCCAAAAAGCCCTTTATTGGTCCAAATCCTTTCTGTGGGAGGCTCAAAAGCCACCTAAGAAAATGTTGTTTAAGTCTGGAAGGAGAAAAGTTGGTCTTCACATTGGAACGATGCTCCTGGGCTTAGGCAGGCTAAAATGTTCATATGCCTCTCTAAGTCAGCTTGAAAGCTCAAAAGCTTCTATTGTTGGGTAGAAACAAGCTTAGACGGATTGTAGGAATCCTTAGGGGAGAGTGGGGCAATACCACTCACTTAAGGGTTTTAATTTTTGATATTTAATTTTGAAACTCAAGTAAAGCAGTAAATCATCTCATTTTGTGAACAATTAAATTTTCTACAAATTCTTGGCTCCAAATTTGAAATACCTAATCGATTTAGATTGTTAAACCCATTTTATAAAAATGTTACATTGCACGGTATTGTCCCAAGGGTTAGGGTAATATCGTGCACTATAAGGGGGAATACGATGCAACATCATGTTAACGGCATAGATTGAGTGAAGATAAAACAAATATTCAAAATTTAGCAACACATTTTATTTTAACATTGAAATAAGTAGAATGTAGTGATTTAGTTTATATAAAATTACAGAAAAAAATCATAAGCCCTCTTCTTGAAGGAAATAAAATAAACAAAAATGTAGAATATTTTCAAAGTGACTTTTATCTGATTGAAGTATAGAATCTCATTCATGTCCGCCTTAAAAGACACTAATGTTCATGTTGCTCTGGAGTCTTATAAAGGTATTAAGGGTCGGCTCATTAAGAGATGGTTATATTAATTCCAGCCAATTGATGAGATTTAATAATATGACTGTATTTGTTTCAAGTTGATAATTGAAGGTGCTAAGCATAATTGCTGAAACAGTTAATGTAACTTTCCAATATAGAACTATTTTAATTAAACTCAAAATCGTCTTTGTATATGTTTCAACCTACATCTTTGGAGTCATGCCACAATCCGAGCTAAAATTTGGATCCAAGATCGGATTTAGTGGAAGCCTCCAAAATTCAAAACTTTCTCAGAATCAAATAAATTTACATACATGAACTTATAAAGTGAGTGCACCTAAACTCAAATAAATTCACATGGTATCGCAACAACCTACTACCATGTGCAACCTAATAGACACTTCATCCTTGACCCTTAAAAACAATATTCTAAAAATAATAATTCTGTGACTTTTGAAATACTTAAAAGCAAATAAAGGCTTGCGAAACAGGTCTGATTATTTCAAGGAATAAAATATAATTAAAAACTTAATTTTGTTCATAATTTGTTATATTTCAAATGAAAAAAAGGGCCCGATTTTGCTTTTAAAGCTGAAGTTGTAAATTAATGTGTTTACTTGAACAGTTTAAGTAAGCCTACTTGTGCTTTAGGAAACATTCTCCATATGGCCCTTTATTGCACACAATGTTATCATTTTCACTTAAATCATCATTTTTTTAAATAAGGACTTTTGAATAAGAGAAAAATTAAATGCTAGCTAAATTTTAGCTATTTTAACAGTTACAAACAGTATTTTTAATGTTGCTTTTGCTGAATAAGAAACATAGTACAATCTTTTAAACACAAAACAACATAAATATTACCTGTGTTTTTACAATACAAAAACACTGAGGGATGTCTCTTCAGGACAATTTGTACAAAGCATAATTTTCGCACAAAAAACTTTATTTAGCCTACAAGTTATAAATATTTTCACTAAATTATTGAACTTTGAAAGTTATTCACAGTTTTCAAAAATATTTTTTTCCACATTGGGATGGACTATAATTATGTTTACCAAAAAATACTCTCATGAATTTAAATCATTCACTTACCATTTTCCAGCATGTAGTAGCTCGAATGCCTCGTTAATCTTAGCAAAGTTCATGCTGTGACTGACAAACTCGTCAAGTTTCAGTTTCTTTTCAAGGTATTGATCTACCAGTTTGGGTACACTGTCTTTACTTTTCCAACCTATAAAGAGATACAATTTTACATAATTGTTGTAGTTGTGAGAACAATAATTTGCTAAAACAAGATAGGGTTACTGAGAAACTTATCTTACTTTTTACTGGATTTATGCAGTACTTAAACATCTATTAGAAACTGTATATATCAGTAAACCACGTTTGTGATCTTTAATGATGTTGTATTGAGTAAAACCTTTTGCTGTTTGTTCCTTTAGTTTAAAAAAAAATATACTTAGTCTTTACCTATCGAAAATAAGAACTTTATTCGTGTAGTAGGCATACTAGTGATGTGCATAGATATTGTCTAAGTTAACAAACAAAATCATCGTTTTATGTTTGACTCTTGGCCTGTAAACATAGACCTATTAAGTATTATGGCTAATTTAGGCAACAGTCAAATTTATAGGTAACAAACTATAAATAGGTGGGTAACTTTATAGGTGGGTGCTGCCCGAACCGGCTTTGCACGGGTAGACAAATCAAAGTTAAATGTATATTAACCAAAAAAATATAAAAATAAATATATTACACTATGTATTTCTTATGGGGATTTTTAGTAACTTTGACCCTCAGACTTCCCCTAAAATAATTTTTTTTTTTAAAACCTTTCTTAGTGAGCACCTAGGACCCTAGAGGAAGCTACATACCAAATTTCATTCCAATCCATTCGATTTTTTTTTTAGTAACTTTGTTCCCTCCCAAACCCCCTAAAATTAAAAAAATTTTGAAAACTTTTCTTAGCAAGCACCTAGGACCCTAGAGAAAGCTACATACCAAATTTCATTCCAATCCGTTTGGTGGAATTTTTAGTAACTTTGACCTCCCCAAACCCCCTTGAAATTTCGAATTTTTTAAATTTCTTTCTTAGCGCGCACTTAGGGCCCTAGAGGAAGCTACATACCAGATTTCATTCCAATCCGTTGAGTAGTTTTTGAGAAATCGTGATGAGTCAGTGAGTGGTATTTGGCTTATATATATATATATATATAGATTGGAAGCAGATGATGAGTACTAATTAGCTGAACAAAGCGAAGTTGAGGAAACTGATCATGCACAACAAGAGGCAGGCCTTGTAAGATGATAGAGATGTAAGAAGAAACTTTAAGCTAAAATTTTTGTATAGTTTCTAAAAAGATTTAATTTTAGTTAATTTGATAAACAAATTATAAAGATTGGATAAGTAGTTATTGAGATATTAATTTATTTACAAGTCATATTATCTTCATCACAGATAACCTTGAAAAAATGATTATGTCAGACAAGTGTACTGCAAACAAAATCCTGCCTTAAGAGATAAAAACCTTAAAAATGTGGACATTTCCATTTTTGAGTACTATATTAAAACATTTATAAAATAGACATCACTAGACGTCGAAGTTGCAGATGAAGTGCCATTTATTAGGGGCAGATATTCCTACATACTGATACTAATAAGTCAGGTCTTTAAAATAGACTAGTACTTAAAATTTAGCTATTAAATAACAAAAGAATACTGTCACAGATATGCGACATCAGTCTATTTCATTTAGGCTACGCGTTGCAAATTTGCGGATTCAGTCTGTGGTAGAAACCGGTCGTCACCTAGAATGTTTACGAAAATCTTTTACAATTGCGATAGAGAACGTGTTAAAAAACAGTATTTAGCATTATGAGTATGTCATAGTGCTGATTTTAAGGAGCATATAAACTTGCACGCCGCGCAACCTGTGCGCTGCTCTTCCAAAGTTTGTTGAAATGACGATGGCCATTTCTCCCATGGGTAAGAAGACAGCAATGCTATGACCTTCTAGGTTTGCAGATATATCCATCTCAGCTGCTTTTTTCCTCCAAACATCTGCTTTTGTTTTTTAAAGTGAGTTTTGTGTAGAGGATCCCAAAAAAATTTTTTTCAATAAGGTTTATTAAAATTTCTTCTGATCACTTTATAATTATTGCTAAAAGCAATCACAAAAACAATAACATGTTATTTATGCCTGAAAGAAGTTTAATAATATCGAGATATTAATTGAAATGTAGACTTTTAGTTTGTAATGTACCAAATCCCATCTTACAAAATATTAAATAGCCCATAAGTCAAAGACAGATGTGCCGATGTAAACAAACCTAGCCTAACCTATTGTGAACAACCATTTAGCAAAACCTAGTGTAAAGTATTTAGAAATTGTCAACTACATTTATATGAACACAATTTAACAAAACAAATTAAACTAGAACAACCCATAGATCAGAAACAATATGTATGTAAATTATGAAGTAGAACAAAGTGGATTATCAAACCTGATAGTATAACAAGCTATCCTAGGAACTAAATTAGTAAAAAACGTGCAGTCAACACTTCACTAACACTTACTAACTATTATAACATGTTAAATAACACCACACAAACACATTATATATTTATTTCTGTAATCATTCTTTATTGTAATCCAAAGCATTGAAATCGAATAATCATGTATTGAAAACTTCAAGTGAATTGTAAACAGGCAACCATTATAAATCGACTCTACGTGAACCAGAAAGGTGTATGTAAATTAAATACAGAGTTAAAATTAAAATGTACATTTAGATATAAACCTCAATTCATAACCAAATTTTTGCAATGTAAATAAAAATTAAGATTATTTATAAACTGGATTAGATATATTGATAACTACTTATTAGAATAATTATTGTATTAATATCAATTGAATACAAAAACCTTATACTAATTATATCAAATCCATACCAGAGTTATTTTAATAAACTAATTTATATTAACGTAAGTAAATAATATTTTGTCAACGCACGAATGTTCAATAATTTATAATAATTAAAATACAAAAACGGTACTTAAAATAAAACTGCAAGTTTAAAATATGCGATCATAGTAGATTCAGTCAGATATTTTACGACATTCTATCATTAAAGAAATCAGCTGTCTGTGACGTAACCACCTACAAGTTACGCGAGGACCAATAGGAGACCAGCATCAACCATAATGCAACAGTCCTTGAAAACTCTGGAAAATGTTAAAAGACAAAAATCCGAGAAGAAACGAACGCTTGGCGTGGGTGAAAAAGGAGCGCGACTTTCAAATTGTCCCGACTTCTCACCATTTATTTCAAAGTGTTTTTGCATATAAAAGTGATAAAATCAGTGTAAATATTATCCCACAGAAATTGGTAACTTCTGTATATCAAATACTTATAGACTTTGTACAATATAAAACATTAAAAACTTTCAAATGAACTTTTCAACCATAAATTCAAACAATATTATTCACAGCGGCCGAGTGCCCGACCCGAGAATATAATTGAACCAATTGTGTTAGCCTATATTTTACGTAGAAGCATAGCCGAAGGCAAAGTAGTTTATATATAACAAATGACTTTTGAGCACTTACAAAATAAATGATTTATTAATACAAATTTTTTTAAATGTTTTACTGAATAAATTATCTTTTCAATTCTTTGTAGAACTAACTTATTTGTGTTTAATTACTTGTATAAGATGAGAAAGTATAAACCTGCTTGAATTAAGTAGAGTCAGGGTTATTCTATCCTATCAAAGTTAACAATTTTATTATATCCCATAAGGAATATTATAAAAATGGCGCCACAACGCTCAGGCTGTGGATAATTTTGTGAATTATTAAAATAACTCGAAAAACCATACAACAATATTAACTACACTTAGTATAAGCATACTACGTAAATAATTTTAATATTATTTTGAATTATTATTGATGCATGTGTTAGTATTTAAGTTGTGTAAGTAGGCCTAGAACATTAATATATATCTGTGTTAGAATACTGAAGTGTTAACTACCATAAACCGCAAACAATTCTATAGTAGTAATAATAATAAATCTCCTTAAACTAAATAATTAAAATGAACCCATCTCAAGAAGAGGAAACACCTAAACATAACTTAAGAAAAACCATTAAACCCAGTGAGAAGGCTAAAAAAGAAGACCAACTTAAACCTTTAAGACCACCTACCTTAACTGAAGTTGAAGGAAGTATCAACCCAGATGAATCCAATATGGAGACACCTGATATTAATACTAATATAGAAACAGAGACAACTGTAGGCCTAAACCAACCAACACTTTTGGAACAAATGACAATGCTGATTCAGAATTAATTTACAACTAAATATTGACCAGAAATTTAAAGAAAACGAACAAACACTTAAAAACAATTTAAATCTAACATTAGAAGCAAAATTTAAAGAAAATGAACAAACACTTAAAACCAATTTAGACTGAACCTTAGAATTTAAATTTCAACAAAATGAACAGAATTTAGAGTTAAAGTTTAGAAAAATGATCAGAATTTAGAGTTAAAATTTAGACAAAATCAAGTAGAAAACCAAACCTTTATTAGTAATAATTTCAAAGAAATACAAAGCGAATTACAGGAGGTCAAAGATTGTCTAACCAGCCAGATAATCAGAGTAGAAACCCAATTTACAGGTAAATTAGCAGAAGTAGAACAGGCAATTGAAATTAACAGTAGGAAAATTTAAAGCATAGAAACAAGACTCTGAGACTATAAATAGTAAAATTTTAAATGAGTCTTTAAATAAACAAGAATAGACATTAGACAGTAAATTAAAGGAAAATGAAATTAGTCTAATTAAAGAAGTACACAGTATGATAGCCGACCTACCCAAAAGTAATACAGAAAGCCAATTACCGACACCAATTAATGTAATTTGTAGCGCAGCCAACCACCCAATCATTCCTACCCTTCCTCATTTCAATGGTAGACAAACCAATCCTAATGAGTACTTTTACCGAGTGACTCGTTATTACGAACGGTTAACTAACAGAAAAGTCAACCAAATAGGAGACGACCAGGACTGTCTATTTGACATTATTGAAAGCAGCCTTGAAGGAACCGCAGTCAGGTGATGGCAACTAATTAAGGGCGACATATCAAATTTCCAACAATTTAGCACCAAATTTCTGGTTAAATTCTGGAATCGTGACGTACAGAGAGGAACTAGACAGAAATTATAATTTGAACAGTATAGGCCAGAAGAAAAATTGTCAAGGAGTGAGTAGATAGGGTTTTAACTACGAAATCCATGATACCACAGCCAAAGGAGAGGAGACAGAACGCCTACCCAACACCGGAGCAACAAAGACTCTGCCAACTAATTGCTACAACCACAAAACCAGACGCAACGAAAGGAAATGAACCAGCTACGGAGAACAGCGCCGACCAACCAGCGTTAAACTCCAAAGCACTGGTTTAGGAATTTCATCACAAGAAAACCAAGGCTGTACATGTGAAGCAGAGAGATGTATATCGACTAACACTTCGCTACCTATGCCAGTGCCTATAGACATAAACAAATTCGGAAATATGCCTACCAACATAAATAATGCCAACAACACAAAATTACACAATCTCCAATCTTTATTGCGACAGGGACTTCCTTTTAACAGAAGATAACGAAGACCACATACCACAAATAAACAACAGATGTCCGGAAATAAACATAATTTTAAATGGAATATCTACAAATACTTTGATAGATACAAATAGTACAATCTTTTGTATCTCTGAAAATTGGTTTCAGGACAACAAAACCAAGTTAGGGCACTATGAACAATTACCTGTAAGTAATTTACATAACAACAGCTCTAAACAACAAATCAAAGAGGGTGTCACAGATAATATTATTACAAGCTAACATATTAGGACTTGAGTTTGACATGCAATGCATTATAGTGCCACATTTGATAAAAGATTGTATTATGGGAATTGATAAGATAAGAGATTTGATAATGCACATAAACTTTGATAATAATGAAATAATACTCATAAATGGAGACAACATAACATTAAAATTGAAGTTTGGAAATGAGATAATGAGATAAACGAATCAGCGAAATACAGAATATTATATTATAATGAAGACATATTGTATGAAGTAAATCAAGATAATCAAACTCACTATAGTAAAATTAAAAATAATATAGACCTAAGTGAAATTAGTAATATATTTAGAGATAATAATAAACTTAAGCCCAGTAGAAAAAACCAAAATTATTAACCTAATAGCCTATTAAAATTTCAAAGTATCTTTTCGGAAAACCTTGACGTTGTAATATGTATCAACAAATTATTCACGATATATGTTGGACCACTAAAAATATTAAACAAAATAGGCAAGGCAATCTACACTCTCATTGATGAAGACGGAAAAACTTATGGTCTGTATCATATCTCCCTGTTAAGACCATACATTGAAGCTAAACCTGTACAGACCACCAACTACGACGAACAATCATAAGACTTTATAAGATATCAACCGGAACGCTATATTGAAAATTTAACCTCAACTCGAAATACGTATGTTGATAAACAATGAACCAAGTGTTAACCATAACCTATAATATGTTACCAATATATACTGTATTTCAATAGTAAATCTATGTATGTGTTGTACAAACTATGATTCTATTAAGTGTTACCATAATAAACTGTGTTTCCCCATAAATAATAACAATGTTTTCCTAAATAAAGAAATTGGTATCTTCTGTATATCAAATACTTATAGACTTTGAACAATATAAAACATTAGCCGAGGCAAAGTAGTTTATACATAACAAATGACTTTTGAGCACTTACAAAATGAATGATTTTATTAATTAACAAATTTTTTTAATTGTTTCACTGAATAAATTATCTTTTCAATTCTTTGTAGAACTAACTTATTTGTGTTTAATTACTTGTATAAGATGAGAAAGTATAAACCGGCTTGAATTAAGTAGAGTCGGGGTTATTCTATCCTATCAAAGTTAACAATTTTATTATATCACATAAGGAATATTATAAGTTCATTTGATATCTTCAATTAATATCTTGAAAAACAATAATCACATGTACATGAAAAACAACAAACCTCTTACGCTCCTGTTCAAATCGGAACTAAGAACACACAAAGTGTTTGATAATATTTTGCCGTGTTAAGGCTATTTTGAATGTAGAAAATTGTAAACAACACACCCAATAAAAAGGCAATGATCAGAGCTTCTTTAAGAGGCATTAGAAAACTCAATTAAATGATACTAGCTAAATCTTGTTGCGTTCATCCATTTTTCTTCTCCGTCTTCGTTATCTCGAAGGAATTTATTTTTTTCTCGATCTTTTTATAAGACGATGAGGTACTATCGGACATACTGCGGGATGAAAAAACCTATCCCTTCCCTTCCATTTTTAGAAGATATTGGAATTGTAACGCAATGGAAGAAAAAAAACAGATAGTGTAAACCTACACTAAGGCGAGGTCAAGAGCATTTGCCGCGTCTACGTGTGATATAAGTTCAGTTTGAGAGTTCACCTCCTCCTCACTTTCCTCCGATCCGATCAACGCTGTATAGAACTGATACTAGCAGATGTACCTGCACATAATTTAAGCCTTAACAAGTCAAAACATTGATATTATTAATGGAATCCGCCTATTCCGAATTCCCGCTAAACCGAACAGTGTTCGGTCCCAATTAGTTCGGGATAGCGGGACTCTACTGTATGTTCAATTTTATATATGTTTTAATATATTTTTTATTTTTGCTAAATTTGTTCAACTAATGAAAAAATAGACACTTTTGTGTAAACTCCTATTATTTATTTATGTTCAATCTATGTTCTTATTTCTGTATGTTTTAAACATGATCTGTTTAACCCTTTTAAGGCCAAGCAAAAAAATAACATTTGATGCTAAAAGATCCAGTGATTAAACAGCACTAGTATGCCAAAAAGCCCAGGATGAAAATGGCAGTTTTGTCAAGATGTTATAAAAAAAGTGTAACTAATCTAAAAATACTATTTTAGAGTTGTACTTTTTTTAAATTTGTTTACTTGTAACAATATGTACTATACATCTAAGTAAAAAGGAAACCTTTAAAAACAAAATTATTTTATTTTTAAGGACTAATAGGTTTTATTATTTTTATTTTGGAGTCAAATAGGTATAACTGAAAAAAATATTATAGAGTTTATATAATTATTTTATAATACATTTGTGTATTCTGTACAAATACTGAAAATTTCAAGAGAATATCTTAATAAATATTTAGTCTGGTCTAAGTAAACAAAAAGTGTTTGTGGGCGTAATTTGTCGTATAAGTTAGGTAATCTATATACAATAATGAACTAACTGGTGAAACACAACGCCGTTTATTACTCATAACGAATAACACAAACACTAAACTATAAAAACCTATACAAATACTAAGACACGATAAACACAAAAATATAACCATACTAACTGAATACCTGTGCTTCACTACGGGAATTGTTTTGCATCACTATGTTACATAATTGTAATATTTCTCCCTCATTTTCTTTCATCTTTTATTTCACGAAAGTGAATTATTACATGTATTTTCAATTAGTTTGGTAGGTTTTGTTCATTTTCTGCCCGTCAATTGTCTTCATCAAGGTATGTTTGCTGAATAATTTAAATCAATTAAAAATAAAGAATTCAGAGCGAAGAGCGTCTTCTTTTAAAACCGCTAAATCTACAGACTGGTAAATCACAGTCTTAGCTGGATGTTGCAGATCGAACAGCTACAACTTTTAATATGCGTATATATAGATCGGGATAGATTTGATCAGCTTTACGCATTTAAATATTTCCTTAAAATTAATAAATTCCAAATTTCAGATCTCTAGCTTTAAGGAAAGAAACCCAATTAATATGTATAGTTTTAGGGGTTGTTATCACATTTTCACCCCTTAGCAGCAAGTAACAAAATGTAAAACTGGTTTAGGCCTACTTTTTATATGTTTTTCAAGAAATAAATGTACAAAATTTCAGCTTTCTAGCTTTAAGGAAAGAATAACAAACAACATTAATTTTTTTAGGGGTTGTTTCAACTCTTAAGGCCAAATATTTTAAAATTATTTCTTAGTGCGTCTCTAGTGCCTATGAGCATATGTGTACCGAATTTCATGTTTCTCAACATTATTCAATTAATATTTATAGTTTTAGAGGTTGTTACTACTTTTCAATCCCTTAGCAGAACGTTACAAAGTGTAAAACTGGTTTATTTTAAATGTATCTTGTACGAAATTAATATACAAAATTTCGGCTCGCTACCATTCAGGAAAGGATACAAATTAATATTAATTGTTTTAGGGGTTGTTACTAGATTTCCACCCTTTAGCAGTACGTGACAAAAAGTAATAACTGGTTTACTTTTTATATGTGATTTTATGAAATAAATGTACAAAATTTCAGCTTTCTAGTTTTAAGGAAAGTAAATAAATAATATGTAGAGTTTTAGGGGTTGTTTTAACCCTTTAAGGCCATATATTTTAAAATCCTTTCTTAGTGCGCCTCTAGTACCTGTAAGCAATAAGTGTACCAAATTTCACGTTCCTAGGCCATATGGTTTTTGAAATATAAAACAAACAATAGGTATTTATAGTTTTAGGTGTTGTTCTACCCCTTAAACGTTAAATATTTCAAAATCCTTTCTTATTGCAAATCTAAGGCCTATGAGAAATATGTGTACTAAATTCCACGTTCCTAGGCCATATGGTTTTTGAGATATAAAACAACCAATATTTATGGTTTTAGGGCTTGTTTCAACCCTGAAATGCGAAATATTTCAAAATTATTTCTTAGTGCAAATCTAAAGCCTATGAGCAATATGTGTACCAAATTCCACGTTCCTAGGCCATATGGTTTTTGAGATATAAAACAAACAATATTTATGGTTTTAGGGGTTGTTTCAACCCTTAAACGCTAAATATTTAAAAAATTCTTTCTTAGTGCAAATCTAAGGCATATGAGCAATATGTGTACCAAATTTCACATTCCTAAGAGGTATGGTTTTCGAGATACTATGATGAGCGAGTCAGCCAGTGGTATTTCAGCTTTATATATACAGGGTGTTACAAAAATGTGTGATGGGCTATACAGGACCTGATTCTACATGCAAAAATAAGTCGAAAATGTAGTATAACATTTTTTCGATTTCGGCTTAGTTTAGCCGTAATCCGCCATTTTGTTTTTTTACAAAAACTCACTGTAACTCTGATTCACTGTAAAATTGATTCATTGTATGTCTCCTTTTCACTCCACATTAACAGCTGATATGCATTTAATCAGCTGTTATAACAAATCCATTGTTGTCCTGTCACATATCTTATTGCTGTGTTTTGTTCACATCCAATTGCTGCTTTGACATTAACGAAACTAGCTCATAATGCCAGTGGATTTTACAAACGCGGAACTAGCTGATATTCACTTAATGTATGGACTGGCAGATTGTAATCGAGCGCTAGCTCGACGTTTGTACTCTGAACGTTTTCCAAATCGCCGACTGCCTAGTGAAAATATGTTCTTAAAAGTGCACGACCGCCTCACACAGTATGGTTCATTTACCGCTCCGCCTTTAGGTCGAGGTAGACCTCGAACAACAAGAACGTTGGATTTGGAAGAAAGAGTGTTGCAAGCTGTTGAAGACGATCCTTCCTCAAGCACAAGAAGAATTGCATCTGCCGAGGGAGCTGACCACTTAACAGTATGGAGGATTTTGAAAAGCAATCTACTTTATCCTTACCATTTCCAACGGGTTCAGGCTCTTTTAGAAGAAGACTACCCAAACAGACTGCATTTTAGTCAACAGATAGAAAATAAATGTACTAGAAGTGCGCAGTTCCTGTCTTCAGTACTTTTTACAGATGAAGCTGGGTTCAATTGAAATGGAATCTTGAACTTCCATAACACCCACCAATGGGCGGACGAGAATCCTCACACAATAGTGCAGTCGAGGTTCCAGCATAACTTTTCATTGAATGTTTGGGTGGGTATTATTGGGGATTATTTTATTGGTCCAGTGTTTTTACCAGCAAGGCTGAATGGACTTACCTATTCGCACTTCCTTCAGAATGATTTAAATGATGCCATGGAAGAAGTGCCCCTAAACACACGTCGAAGCATGTGGTTTATGCACGACGGTGCACCTCCTCATTTCAGAAATGAAGTAAGGACTTACCTGGACCAGCGATTCAGAAATAAGTGGATCGGTCGTGGTGGCCCGATAGCATGGCCAGCAAGATCGCCCGATTTGAATCCAATAGATTTCTTTGTATGGGGATATTTGAAAACAATGGTTTATGCAATGCCTGTAAACAATGTTGAACAGCTGAGGGAGAGAATTGAAGATGCATGTCGGAGGATAAGAGAAATGCCTGGAGTGTTGGAGCGGGTACGAGAGTCAATGGGACGACGTTTACGGCAGTGCGTGGTCGCCAATGGAGGTCACATTGAACACTTGCTATGAAGGGCAAGTGCCTACCTACATGTGGTGTATCCTCTTCATTCCATTGTTTTAAATAACAAATTATTATTTGTTATTTATTTTTAATTTATTAAATGTAATGTAATAATTTATGTAATGTAATTAATTAGTTTCAGTCTAAATTATTAAAATAAACACAGCTTCTTTATTTATGAACCGATTTTATTAATTAATATTTTGATGGATTTTTATTAATAAATACTAAAAATTTAGTTTCTTGCAAAAATTTGATTTAGGTACCGGTTTTCGTGAAATTTGATATTAAAAAAATTCAAATGGCCGCCATTTTGAATTTTGAAAGTTAAAAAAATATTTTTTTTACAAATGTTACTTACTTTAGTGCAAACTACTTTTGCCAAGTTTCGTAAAAATATCTCAAAGGGTTTTTGAAATAATAAATATTTTCCCAAAATACAAAATGGCGGATTACTGCTAAACTAAGCCGAAATAAAAAAAATGTTATACTACATTTTCGACTTATTTTTGCATGTAAAATCTGAATCTGCATAGCTCGCTACAAAAATAACTAAACAATTGGTTGTATTTAAAAAAAAAAAGGTTTTAAGCTGATTTTGGTTGTTGTACACAATTACCAAGAAATTATGTTTTTAGTTTTTTGTCGATAACTCGGTTATTCTTTGACCTACTGAAAATACAAAAAAAGCATTGTGTCTGTCGTTAAAAAAGGAAAATATTTTGTCTCTTGTACATTTTTTGTAAAGTTAACGGTTTTCAAGATATTCCACGTTAAAAATTTGTAACGGCCGCCATTTTGAAAATTATAAAAATAAATTCTTTGTGTTTGGTATACTTGTTAATCGTAACATATAAAATGCTTATTCCAAATTTAAACTCGATATCTTATCTATTTCCAGAGTTACAGTGAGTTTTTGTAAAAAAACAAAATGGCGGATTACGGCTAAACTAAGCCGAAATCGAAAAAATGTTATACTACATTTTCGACTTATTTTTGCATGTAGAATCAGGTCCTGTATAGCCCATCACACATTTTTGTAACACCCTGTATAGATAGATACTTGCTTAGACGTAAACAATGCACAACTGACTGTAGGTATTGGTTCTACAACTCCCAGCTGTCAAATCAAGGCCAACTTGATTTCACGAATAAACAACAAATTTATAGGAAAATGAAAAAAAAACGTAATATCGATTTGATCACTAGTAACAAACAATTTGATTATTTCCATTTTACTACAAATTTAAATTAAAATAAAAAATAAGTGTGTAATCACTAAAAGAATAACAAGTCGATTTTTCGGCTCGTGGCCGTTTTCAGAACTATTTTTGTAAGCCGATATATCGGCTCATGGCCGTCAAAAAGTTAATGTATGTTTTAACAGATTTGCTTATGGAAGGATTTTACTTTTGATTCATACAAATTATATATTTTTCGCCTTATTGTTTTAACTGTACTAAAATTAATTGTTTTAATTGTACCCACCTCCGAAAGCTGTTCCTTTCCAAGTGCGACCAGTGACTAATTGGAAAGGTCGTGTAGCAATTTCCTTGCCAGCTCCTGCTACGCCTACTATCACAGATACTCCCCATCCTTTGTGGCAAGACTCTAGTGCAGCTCTCTATAGAGTAGTAAATAAACTAAGTAAATTTTATTGTAATTACAAACAACACATACAATCTTCTGCAGCTTTGTTCTTGTTAAAAATAAGAACATAAAAAGCTCCCAAAACTTGTTTTTTTTTTCATCCAATACTCAGTTCCATTTTGAAAAAGCATGATGTTACCCGTCCGTACCGCATTGCCTAATATCTTAGTGTGATCAAAATTAGGTTAGTAGTTTTTGAGTTATTTATAGTAATGAAAATAATTTTCATTCAAATGTTGAAGAGAATGATTAATGTAAGTCTGAAAATGAATCAGAAAATAAAATTGATGGTGATGGTAATGTAAATATTATAAATACATTTTACTTATTATAAATAAAATAGATAAATGTGAAACTGATACTGTATACATAGTAAATAGTGATATGTCTATAAGTGAAAGTAATACAAATAATAGTTTGAGTGTTGTTCATCTAAATGAGGTTAGGCCTACAACCGACTCATTTATTCAATATAACTTATCTAACTTATCAGTGTTTGAATGATGATGAATTCAATACTAATAACTATTGTAAAAGTGAATAAAAAAGAGCTAGAATTAGTAATTCTGGAAGCCAGATATCTAGATGAAACCTGGACTTCATCCTGATGAATGTTTCGAGAGGTACCATACACTAAAGGATTACAAACACACATAACTTCAAGTACCGTACATAACTTCAAGTACCATAAATAGTTTGTTAAACCAGGGGTTTCTGGTAGGTCATCTGGTTATACTGCAAGAGCTTCAGGGTATAATGATGTACGTAAAGTTTAGGGGGTGTGGGGAATGTAAATTATTGTATTGTCATCGGTCCTTGAATGTAGGCAAATTTTCAAGTTAATCAGACGTCTTTAAATTGGTGAAAATTATGTTGAAAGATTCCGTTACATACAGGTCAAGCTAATATAAACCGTTTAAAAAGAGATCATATAGATTACCCATGTAATGGAACTTCTTCAAGAGATTTCCAGAAGCCAAACCTGGATGCAAGGAGTCTTTTCCGTCTTTTACTCTTAGCTACGGTTAATTAATGTTAAATTGAAAACATTATAAGAATCAGTGGGGAGAGTACACAGGAAGTAATATTTTTTATTTATTAATGAAGTTAGACATAATGTATGTGTAGCTTCCTGGATTATATATTATGAATAATATGTATTAGGCTAATTACCTTGTACATATCCATCAATCAATCCAAATTAGTTTCCAGATGGATTACCGGTTTCGATGGCTATGCCGTCATCATCAGATCCATATTCAAATGAAGTTGTTTAGCCTGCTAAGGCGTCGTCTTCTTATTTGGCACATTAAACATAGTTAAATAGTTAAAATATAAATGATATAATAAATTAGATTAAAACACATATAAACATGTTACGATACCACAAATCGATTTTTCACTTAATTAAGTACGCGAACCGATATTGACGTCGGTATACAAGAGTCAAGTGTGTATGCCGGTCGGTCGTCGATATTGTAAACGGTCTGCGTGTCGTGTAATATGTACCCCTCTCTCAGTCGTATTACTGTGTTGTATAGTTCGTTCGACCGATAGTTAATTATATCATTCAACAGATCTTGTTTTGCACTCTTGGTTGCAGCGTATATTTCGAACTCTGTGAGTGCTGACAGTAGACGGCCCTTTTTGCAAATATGGAGTATTTCCAAATTATGGTCAATGAATGCATATTTATTTATGATCTTCATCTGTAAGGTGCTGGGTGAAATGGGTCCTTTGCTCAATTATTGTGTGTCGTGGTATGTGTTCCTTGAAGCGTGTGGTAAATGATCGTCCGTTTGGCCGACGTAAAATTTCTCACAGTCTGTACATTTGATTCTATATACACCAGATAAATTATTTTTGTTGACTGTGTGTCTGTTTTTAGGACAGTGTTACAAACTCCCAAAAATATTTATCCCTAAATTTAAAGTCAAAAACCCCTAAAATTGTCATAATTTACTTGAAAACCCCCTAAAAAAATTAAATTCTGTAAAAAATTATAAATTAATAATAATAAAATAAATAACACTCTGTAATATCTATATAATAAAAATGAATTGCTGTTCCTTTGTAAGCGCATCACTTGAGAACGGCTGGACCAATTTGGATATTTTTTGTTTTAACATGTTCGTAATAGTCCGAACTAGATTTTTATACAAAGAAAAATTTGAAAAGTTTCCCGAAAAAGTTTCAAATTTGGAAAGAACTAAACAGCCTCTTTTGTATGGACTCAAAACCATAGCCCACAAAATCAGCTGTTTGTATAAAATGCTTAGTAACACATGTTTGTTTACATGCATTACCATAGCAACTTTACTAGCAAATTAATTTGTAATCAGTTTATTATTTTTTTCAAAATCAACAGCTTTTTAGGTTAGATTGACCAATTTAAAGTAAATAAAAATCAACTAAAAATGCTTACTATATTTTAATTCCATTCAAACATTGGTTGTTACATATTATATATAAAACAACTAATTTACATAAAAAACTAAACATAATTTTAGGTTTGGCCTACAATGAACCAAAACACGTTTATTTGCAACCAATTTGGCTAACTTAGAATCATGTTGAATACAATTCATCACAACTTTTTATTCACAACTATAAGTTTTTTTTAGATTAGGTAAAAGTGAACAAAAGGTTTACTGTATTATCTATAAAGGTTTACAAACTACTTATCTAAAAATTGAACATCATATTTTCTATGAACTCAAGACCATAACTTACGAAAACAGCTGTTCTAAAAAAAATATTAACAACACATGTTTGTTTACAGTCAACTTAGCAACTTTACATAGCATAATATTATATGAGTTTATTATTCTTCAAAAACAACACCTTTTTTAGGTTAAATTGACAAATTAAAAGCAAACACAATCCAAAATCAACTATAAATGCCTATCAACTTTAACTAGGCCTATATTAAAATTTAATTCAAACAGGTTGTTTAATATTATAAATAAAAGAGCTGATTTTTATCAAAAACTGAACATAACTTTAGGTTAGGCCTACAATTAACTAAAACCAGTTCATTTTCAACTTAGAATCAATTTGGCTAATTTAGAATCAGCTAATTCTTCTTCACAACTATAACAGTTTTATTTTAGATTAGGTAAAAGCAAACAAAATGTTTACTGTATTATAAGTCAAACATCTAGATCCAAATGTCTTAATATATGGATAAGTAGTTAATGTAAATACCCGCCTGTTCCCATTTCGGAAATCCATAAACTTTTTACGCTCCAGACAACAAAACAAAAAAGGTTCTTTATCATAATGCACTGCAATGAAGGAAATAGTGATGTCACAGCAAACCACTCGAATTAAAGCATTTCTTTGTTTTGACTATTTACATGAAATGCTGACTTAATTCAATTATAACTTAAATTTTGGTACAAAACCACATGGTTCCAAGTCTATCACATTCCATACACATCACACATTTCGAGCATTTCAATGGGTAAGCCTACTGATCTCGCATGTAAAATATTCAATCAGCATTCTTCTGAATATACTCCTCAAATTTAATATCCATTTCCACAATCGTGAATAGATACAATGATCACTCAGAAGTAAGTATTTTTTTCTCATTTTTACAATTTTTCAACAGCTTATCGCAAATTCACAAAACGATCACAAAAAAAATATTGAAATTTGAACAGGACAATGTCTGTTGGGTCAGCTATTAATAAAATATTTCTTTTATAAAGCAAGTTTATTAAAATGTGTATGATTTAGCAAATATTTTAGTTGACAATTTGAGTCAACAAGGTGTAAAGTAGGCCTAAATAAATGCTCACGACGTCAATTATTTTAGGAATACATTTATGCACAATAAAATGAATGCAGAGTTGTCTCACACATTTAATTGTAAAATATTTGATGATTTAGCAATTGTACTTAAAGATCGTATGGAAGCTTAGTATTAACCAAATTAATGTTAAAACAATGTGAATAAAACATAGAACTTTCAAAAATATACACGGGGTTTCAAAACAAAATATGTTCACTGTCCATAGTTATATGGCCTACATACAAAATTACGTTTAATTTGTAAGTTAAATGTAGCTTGTTTTTATTTTTGTACAATATTCAAGACATGATAATGTAGACCTACTCATATATAAAAATTAATGTTTGTTTCTTTTTTCTTTGTCTTCTATAGACTCAAAAACTATTCGACCTATTTCACAGTTTATCCATACATAGGGCTATTATTACCGATAGTGTTAATACGTTACAATGATTACTACAGTCTAATTAATCGAAATGGAGTTTCTACAAGAAATATAAATTAAACTGGCATCCTACAAGCTAAAAAGTTAAAGTTATTTAATACTATTTTTATGTGATATAAACAACCACTTGAAATTTGATTACTTAAGTCAAAGGGATGAAATTGAATAACTACCT
The DNA here is from genome assembly GCA_018207615.1 of Philaenus spumarius. NCBI lineage: Eukaryota > Metazoa > Arthropoda > Insecta > Hemiptera > Aphrophoridae > Philaenus > Philaenus spumarius. Next base: position 43,221 of record JAGFPH010001244.1, on the reverse strand, counting down.
TAATAATTCAATAATAATCGATACATTTACGTTTTCTATATTCTCAAAAACTTCTCAACTAATTTCACTAAAAATTTCACAATTTACGTAATATTAGTACCAGAATTTTTCAGAGAATATTTTCACTACAATCAAAGAGATTTGATTAAAATGGGGTAGATACCACTAGGCCTATATTATAAAAATAAATTGCACTATCTTTCCTACAAACTATAATTATAAATTGGTGTGATATTCATCTTAAGTGACATAAAAATCATTTACAGTTCGATTACTTAAGGGTCTGCTGTAGTGGCGGCCATCTTGGGTTTTTATCCATAAGAGCAATGTTAAATTTCAAGCCATTTATTTCGTTTATTTTTTATCTAAAATTGTTTGCAATTTCTCATTTTAAGCACAGTCACAATACGCATTCGTTTTGCAATTTACATTTTTGTTTAAATGCTTTTGATTTGTTATGTAATTGACATTTTGTAAGTACAAAGTTTGAATTTTTTTCCTAACACAATAAAAAATTAATAATGAAAAATAATTTGCAAGCCGAAATTTTATAAAGAATATTCAATTTTTTTTCAACACTCAATTACAAAAGATAGACTTATAAAATGGTTTGAAATGAGGCAATGTAAAAGCGTTCAGCTGCAAGAAATTGCACTGTTTAGATAGGGATACAGTGAGAAGCTGTTGTGTTTCCGGTTGCTTTCTCGTTTACTGGAGCAGACCCTTAAGTGAAAGTAATGAAATAGAATAACTACCCTTATAATGCAATAATAAATAATTGATACATTTACTTTTTTCTATATTCCCAAAAACTAATCAACTAATTTCACTAAACATTTCACAATTGCCACATATCAGTACCAATCTATGGTCACTACAATCAAAGAGCCTAAAATTGGGTAGCTACCCCTATACAATCAAAATAAATTGCACTAACTTGCTACAAACTGTATATCTAAATTTGTCTAGTATTATTCTTAAGTGGCATAAAAACCATTTACAATTCAATTACTTAAGGGGAGTCAGATGGCCGTTATCTATGTTAAATTACGCTAACAAAGGTACATTTATTTCAGGAACCAAAAGAGATAACATCATTTTATTTAAAAAACAATATTTTAGAGTATACTTTCCTCTACAATTTAACACAATGGTAGCTCAAAATAACTTATAGTAAAATTATTGTAATTTTTTCACAAACGTCGAACAAATTTCCAAATTTGAGTCATAAAAGTAATATATTTTTTTGCAAACTAAATTTTTTTAACCCTTTTGTTAAAATATACATGTTATTATTCCAAACCAAACAACAACAAAATTATTGAAATGTCTCTTATGGTTTCCGAGAAAAATGTTCCTTTGTAGAAAAAAAACCAAGACTTTCGGGAAACTCAGTTTAAACTTTAATATTTTAAATTATTATATAAATTATATCTGCTAGGATCCATAAAATAAGTTTTAGTACAATTTGCGAAGCATTGCCGGGTCCACTAGTTGTTTAATATTCTTTATTTACAAATTATTTAAAACTTCAAATATAGTTTCGTTCTCCTCTGGTTCTGACGTTTTGAAGTCATACATGGTTACATTAAATAAACTTAACATTTTATTGGATGGATTAAATGTTGTGCAAGATCCACCATTTCGATGCAACGTGAATCGGACCATCATCAAACTTTGTAGCATTTCAATGGATAGTCTATTCCGCAATTTATTTTTCACAATATTGTAGATTGAGAATGCTCGTTCAACACTTGCGATTGAAATTGGGACTGTTACAAATGCTAGTCCGAATTTTGAGATATTTTCAAACCGTTTACAGCCAGCTGCGTCACAATCATTGTAAACTTCAAAATAAAAATCAGCTGAAGTAGAAGTATTTGACCATGTTTTATTATTCAATTGGTGCCACTCAGACTCGATGTCATTTTTGTTACCATAGATGTGAGCTCGCTGAATATGATTTAACATTGGTTTTATGTCGGGTTTGACTTGAGATGTAGCGACCTTTGGGTGCAAGTTAGCAACTGTTTTTAACAAGGATAAATTATCAGGAAGCCTTTTTTGGATCTGCTCTGCCAGACAACATAAAAAGTTCTTGCATTTTTCTCTGACATCCAACAAATCATTTGCCTCAAGTTCTTGTGATATGTTTTGAAAATCATAACCGAAATACATAACCGTAAACGAGCAACATTTTACGGCAATATGTGGTCGGCAATGATTGCTGGGCAATATTGCTCAACATCCGGAATCATTTCCAGCAATATATCCGTATGGCCCGGAAATATTTCCTGTATTGCAACTACTGGCCGAGGTGTTGCCGGTGATATCGTTCCCTGAGCGAAAATACGTAAATATTGCCCGGCCATGTTCAATTGTCTGCCCTTGCTTTGAAGTCAAATTGTTGAACGTTGTGTACTTTATTTATTGTGTAGCATTGAGGTCATTTTATTTGTATTTTGTTTTAGTAAAAATTTAAGGTTCATAAAGAATAATTGGCCAAACGATAAAGTTATCGATTTTATAAATGAAATTCATTTAAATCCAGCCATATGGGACGTTGAGGCAAAGGAATACAAAGATCGGAATGCCAAGAAAGATGGTTGGGCATTCATAGCCAATCAATTTCATATAAGTAGTGATGAGGCATAAAAAAAATTCAGAAGCCTGCGAACTTATGCAAAAAATGAAAGCAAGAAACAGAAAAGCGGTAGTTCAGGAGGAAAACAAACTACTTGGTCGAATCCACATTCTTCTCTTTTTCTTCTTGTAATTGTTAATTACTGTGTATGCTGCACTATAACAAGCACTTCTTCACTTTCAGCCATTATTGCCACGTGTACGCGATAAATTCTTGGGCAACACTATGGCCGAAATGTTGACGGGCCATATCTGGATACACATTGCTCGGCCATGTTGCGGCAATACATTTCTGGAAATGTTGCTGGGCCACAGTTTTCAGAATTATTGCCGGCAATGTAGCATTTTTGTTGCTCATTTACGAGCGCCTTTAGATGATCCTGAAAATTGAATTCAGCCAGTTCAGAGTCCACCACTTTCCCAATTGTGAAGGTACAACAAGTCGTCTTAGCATGGATTTGTATAATAAAAATAAATCTTCAAATAATTTGGTAGGTTCAACATCATCACTTTGAAAAAGTAAATTTAATTAAGTCACATTTTTTAATTCATTTTTTAGAAAAATTAAAAAAGCTTTGAAAGGTAGTCTCCTCATGATATTGTAAAGCTGTTCTGCCATGTAACATTTGTCATCAGATTTAGCAATTGAAAAGAGCAACTTTAATTCTTCCCACTGCTCCAATATTGTGTTAATAGCTTAATAGCGAGCAAGCCAGCGGGTTCCACTAAGTCCTTGAATTTTGTTTGGATCCTTGTTACCATTCATGGTTTCGAATAATGCTTTATAGCAATCCAATTTAGGGCTGTATGAAAACCAATTATGGGTTTCCCTAACAAGAAATTCTAATTGCCGTGGTAATAGTTCTGCTGCTTTTTCCTCACATAAATTCAAGGAGTGGCTAACACATTTGACAATAATCAAATCAGGCAGTTCTCTTTTTAATATAGCAGTCACCGAATTATGTTTACCAACCATAACGTTTGCTCCATCAACGCCGATTCCGATCATATTTTCAACTTTTAAACCATCGTTTTTAAGTTGATTTATAATTGCTTCATGTACACTTTTTTCATCACATTCTATTAATTTTATTATTCTATAAAAAGTTGTGACAATTTGCTTTGTCTTGTGTGAAAAAAAGCGCACGAAAATGCATAACACTTTTTGTGTCGAAAGGTCAGTGCTTTCGTCGATAATAATGGAATACGGAAAATCTCCTATCTCTTCAATTAACGCTTCAAGCATTGATGGACCAAGAATATTTTTTATTAACATCGAACACTTAGTGCAATGAAGCTTAAGGTTCTTTAGAACATCTGATGAAGAATCCAACTGAGGAAGTATATTAATCAAATGATCTACTGTTAACAAAGAACAGTGCTCGGCGATAAAGGCAGCGATTTTCAACTCGGCGATTTTTGTTTTTTCCGATAAGACTGGTTTATAAATTTGAGATATAGATTTACATGCCTTTGCTGATTTTTCCCAGGTTGTGGCTTTTTTATGCTTTTCAGTTTTAGCGTGACTAACCAAATCTTTTTTGTGGGCTTTTAACACTACATGACAATATTTACAATTGGCCAATGTGTCATTCGTAACATCAGGTGCAAGCCAATCTGCAATAAAAACATAAATTGTAAACAACGACAAGTGACTTCAGTAAGTACCTATAAGTACAGTCAATCACAACAAATAGGAAAACTTTTAACCCTAGCCGTGATTGACTGCTCAATTGAGCATTTTGGCCTAGGTCTCACACTTCTCAATTGACAACTCTACTTTGTATTGAATATTGCACCCACTAAAAATCATCCAATCGCAATAAAACAAAAACAGTTGGAAAGTAAAGGATTTAAACTTTAATTTTTGTTTTATAAATTTCTTCCAAAACATATATTTACATACATAATCATCGTTTTAAAATTGTAGTTGTCTGAAAAGCTAATGCCGCGCGAATGAAACACAAAGAAATTACTCAACTTTCTTTATGTGAACAGTAGTGTCTTAATCATGACAACACCACACCATTTCTTATATAAATATTTTATAGTAGCCTATATGTCCATACCAGACACCAATAATAATCTTTAAAAAATCTGAAAAAATAAAACATCACGGACATCCTGTAGAGGTGGGCGTTATTTAAAATAACAGGAAAAATAATACTATTAATGCGTTGCAGACTATTATCACGTCAAAACGTTACGTAGGACACCCTATTATTTTTGTAACATTAAGCGATAAAGCAGTGAAGGTGACTGACGAACGTTTCAGCTTTTCACTAATTATATCCAACAAAGGCCTATTTTTTCCCTTTATTGGCTTGGCTAAAAGAAACTTATCACTGCAATAATAAATACCAGAAAATAAATAAATAATGAAAAATAAAATAAATGTCTATGTCTATTTTACCATTGTAATACCCATAATTAGACAAATAAAAGTCCAAAAAATAGGTCTTTACTACAGATTGACCGCTGATATGCCAACGGGCTGTTCCGGCCCGCGAGGACTCGTACGCCCCATGCCATCTCCCTTTGCCAGGCAGATTAAGTCAACTGTCTGCACTTAACATTTATGAAACTTATATCAATATAAAGATTGCAAAATACCCTAAAAGTTTTATTTGAGCCATTTTTTCATAACTTGTCTCATATTAATGAAAAATAGCTAACATGTAATTATTGTAATAGAAAAGTTAAAATTTTAACATTAAATTTAAAAATACACGGTAAATAATTGTTTTATAGCTTAAACGCAATGAACATTTTTGATAGAGAATATTATAAGGATTACAATAACGAAATAAGAAATGATTATCGCCTTTTATCTCTTAGATATTGACAAAATAAAAGTCTTTCAAAAGTGAACTTTAAAGGGGTAGGGGGGAAGCAAGAGGGGGAGGGGTGGGAACTTTTCAGAAAATATTCCTTATATAATCAACTAACATCCATGAAAAAATCAGCTTTTCACTAATTAGTTCCGACTCAAACCCTTTATTGACTGGGCTAATAGGTGTTAATCTGAAATCCATGTCTTGCATCAAGTAATCACATCTTCATTACAACGTTAAATTACAAAATAATACCTTGACAAAAATAATATCCTTTGAGAAAACGGTCTGCAGATAACTTTCTTCGCTTGTTAATACAATACAATATTAACAGGATGTAGCAACGTACGGCAGCAACTTACACACAGGCTACACATTATTAAACCCGAATAAACAGGATGTTTGGTATGAGATTCCAGGAAATATTTCCCACACTTCCTGGTGTCTGTATTCATTGCTTCTAAGAATCCATTACATATAATTAATAGCTTATATTTTTATGCAGATATGCACATTGACATAATAATTACTGCTGACAAAAAATAGTTTTTAAAATAAAACTGCTTTATAGAAACTATCCTTTCCTAGGCCTTAGGGAATAACAATTATATTTTATTTACTTAAAATTAATTTACTAAGCGCATCATTTTTTAAATATATAAATTTAACATGATTAGGTCATCAGTCATCAGTGCCCTGCGAAAGACTTTTTTTCAAGACAGAAAACATAGTCACTGAAAGTATTATATAAATTATATCTGCTAGGATAAATACGATTAGTTTGAGTACAATTTTCTGCCAATCCTAGCTTAACCCTTTTATATGAGTTCGTCAACGCGTTTCGGAGTTCCTCCATTCTCGAGACCTACTTCAGTACAATCGTCGACGAACTCATATAAAAGGGTTAAGCTAGGATTGGCGGAGAATTGTACACAAACTAATAGTCACTGAACTTTGCGTCGCTCGCGCTTTCCATCAAAAACTGTTATTTGTAAATGCAAATTCATTTCTGAATAGAAACAATTGAACTATTTAAATTTAAATTGACACTGTCCAATTTAATTTAGTCTAGAAGTTTAACTTAAAATTATGTTTTTTTTTATGTTTTTGTCATCAATAATAATTAGCCTAGGTTTAATAATTTGTATATTATATATTTATTTATAACTAATTATTCTGACAATTTAATTGCATTTTGTTAGTAAAGATTTTTTTGGAAATATTTAACTTAATTAAAGCTGCAGAAGAAATTACTTGATAATCTTGGTAACTTTTTAACATAAAGTAATCTTGCTTGCAACCCTTACATTAAATAAATAATATTTTTTAATGTTTATTTTATTTTGAAGTTGAGTATTTAAAATTTGTTGTTTTTAAATGGTGAGTTATCAATAATTACTCTAAGTTTAAATCTTATTATTATTTGTATATATTTATTTATATCTAATCATTCTGAAAATGTTTGTTTTAATGTATTTGGTTAATAAAGGTGTTTCTTGGAATATTCAAGTAACGCTGCAGAAAATGATTAATTGAATCTTGGTAGCATTTCTTAAAATAATCTCGTCTGCAATGTAACACAACAAATAAACACCTTACTAAAACGGTCTGCTAGTAACTTGCCCGCAACACAACAACATAATACTAATAATACAGTATTGCCAAATTAATACTTTCAGTAATTTCGTCTGCAACGTTATATCAAGTAACACCTCGGCAATTTCCCACCACCCATTATTACGTTACAAATTATCACGTTATTTCATAATATTACCACAATATAAAAGTAATGCCCATCTCTACTGTACTCAGTACTGCCCTACCAATCCACTCCAATAAAAAACGTGTGTATGTTCATAACATTGCTTGTAGGTTATGTACCTAAATAAAATTAGTAAATAGCTTTACCTTTTAAATCTGGATCTGTTTCCCAAATCTTCGTGTACTTCTGACTGTATTTCTTTTTATGTTTAGGCATAATTAAACAAATTGCTTGTTGACACAGCAGTACAAAAGCAAAATTAAATTAAACTAGTAAACAACAGTCAACTTATGTATTCCCAATAAATTCACAGTCACCTCAGAGTAGGTGTAATATCGTCGTATGTTTATCGTAACACTACTTGTTTTTCATATAACCTAAATTCTTAGTAAAGAGGAACTGTACTATAGTCTGTCAGTCTGTCTCTCTGATATATTTATTTAGAATTTAGGCGGATTTGGCGGATGGAGGGGTAACTGCTTACTTCCTCATGTGATGCTTCAGGGGTTTGCAGAGTGAAGACAGGGGAGGGGCAGGGGGCGTTAAAAGTCGGTAGAAGTGTGGTGGAAGGGGATATCTCTACTCTCCCTCAAAATGTCGCCAAGTCGCTAGGGATTGGCTAGATTGGGTTATCCCAGGGCCTATATTTTTACATCTTTTTTCTCAATAAAAAAATGTAATAAAAAAAGTAACACAATCCCTAAAAAATACCCCTAAAAATATAAAGCCCCTAAAAAAATTCCATCCCACTTATTAACCCCCTAAATTTGGGGGGAAAACCCCTAAGTTGGGAACACTATTTAGGGCTCAAAATATTGGCCAGTTTATTGGATGTTTTGTAGGATAAAATTATGTTATGTTTCTTGAGATCCCTCCTAAGTTGGAATTCAAGTCTCCTACCGAACCAATGGATGTGTATGTTTTTTTGGCTGTATTATTCTCAATACGTGGTACAACCTTGATGCTTTTTTGTTTTTCTTTATATTTCAATGTGTGTATTATTTCGGGCTTGTAACCGTTTACTATATGGCGATGTATTTGATAATGTTGTATTCTTCATTGTACTTAACTATATTAAGTATTGTATGTGTATGGCGATGGTTTGAAGAAACATGGATTTGTTTGGTCGTTGGTTTTCTGTATTGCGTATTGTTTCTGTAACGTATAGAAAATTTATTGTTTTATTGATTTCTTTTTCAATAGTGAATTTTATATTATTTGAGCAAGAACTGATAGACAGTATTAGATAACGTAATGCCCAACCACATTTTAGCATCTTTTGACATTGTTAATTTATATACTAATGTAATCGTCATTGAAACAATAGATATCTTAAGGAAAAACCTAAAAAGACATTCAAAACTTAGCGCAACTGCACTGCACGAATTGATTTCTTTAATTATCATAGTAATTAAGCAGAATTTCTTTGAGCACAACGGCAATTTTTACATTCCATGTTACGGTATCCAAGTCACTTTACTAATAACAACTGCAAATTATAGTTACAAAGTTTATAGTTTATAGTTTGAGTGTCTCGCGCGGTAGATAACGTAGCGCTACTAAAGTTAACCTCACAAATGAAGACCATATGTGTCGTTCTTATACGTGTGCGTGTGTAGTGTCTTTTTATGTGTTTGTGTTTTTTGTAACATTTAACGACCTCCAATGGAGTGATTTTTCATTCTGATGATGGGACCACGGCCCCGAAACGCGTAAATTAAGAGTATAAAAGAAGTCACAAGACGGACAGATTCATCATTTTATAGGTAACTATAATTTGCAGTTGCAATTTTTACACACAAATGGACGGACTAGCCATAGGCTCCCCACTTTCTGGCATTCTGGCTGAGGTATATATGCATCACTTTGAGGAATCCTTCATTTTTTGGACCCAAAATACATAAAGCAAATACTGATTAGGCCGTTAATAAACTTTACCACAGTGCCTAGCTACAAAATCACTAAAAAACTGGTTACAATTTTGCATGAAAATAACCATGGCATGAAAAACAGTATTGATTTCGTCACTGGACTAAAGAATGTTAAACTTCAACCCATCTCTAAGATGGCCTCATTCGATGTCACAAACCTGTACACCAATGTACCTATCAAAGAAACTATTGACATAGTACATAGACTCCTTTGCGAAGTCAATATATTGGATCCCCAAAAATGTTCAGAAATTATTAACTGGTTGAATGTCATATTAAAACAGAACTATTTCACTCAAAAGCACCAGAACAAATTTAAATTTACGATTTACAAAAAACCTACCACCACTGACATAACTATACGTAATGACTCTCACTATCCAATACCATATAAAATGGCTGCATATAACAGTATGATAAATAGACTTTGAACAGTTTTCAAGAGGAACTTGATACAATCAAATACATTGCTGTAAGAAATGGTTATAAAACCTCTACGAATGCCACACTTCTTTGTAAGCATAAGTGCAAGTCCACAACGCCGCACCGCACCTAGCACCGACCCTCGCCCCAGCAACGCACCGACCCTAGCACCATCGCACCAGAAATCTACACGGCCATAACAAAGCACCGCACCATCGGTATAGTTTTCAGTTGGTTTAGTTTTGCCATACAGTCAACATTTTTTCTTCGTCATCTTCTTCAGATGAGGATCTTATACTATTAGATTCTACTTTAAGTAAATATTTAATTCGTAAATCGAGAAGATTTAGAGTACATCCACTCAACAAAAAGAGGCAGCAATATGGTGAATTTCATCACTTATATTCGGACTTAAGGCGGGATCCAGAAAGATTTGTAGGATATATGAGAATGAAACCCATTACATTTGACTATATAATGCAGAAAACTGGGGATAAACTTGTTAAAAAGTGGAAAAATTTCCATTCCCAACCCATATGTGTTGCGGAACGATTGATGCTTACAATAAGGTATGTAACTTAGCCTATAACTAACAAAACATTGCGTTTAATTAATTTGTTTATGAGAGTATATTTAAATTGAATAAAATCGATTAATAATTTAATTTAGGAAATTATATGAAATATATGTAAAATGTTATATTTATAAACGATTTAAATTAAATAAAAAAATAATTCGATTACATTTTTGAAATAGGTAACATTTTAAAAAGTTTCAAAGTTAATAAGAAAATGTTTAATTTATGTAAGTATTAAAATTTAGAAATAATAATAATATCACGTTTTCAAATAGGTAAAGTTTACACAAACTTTCAAAGTTAATAATAAAATTTTTTTTATTTAAGTATTACATAAGTATTTTTATGTTAAATTATTGGTACTTCGTATGTTCATATTCGGTTGATGTAAATGGTTGATCATCTTCTGGATAATGTATGGGGGTGAACTGCTGGTATGGTGCAACTGGTGGTTCTGCGTACGGTTGTGGAGATTGTGTATTATGTGACACGGTTGGTAGATTTGGGGTATTTTCTGAAGCAATTGTGTCTATAAGTTGAAGAACTTGAATGCGAAACTTTAATTTTTGCCTGTTATTAAATTCTTTTACATGAGGAAGGATGCTATTAAAAAAAGAGGTGTCTTCATCAATTTCTCTTTTACTACGCGCTTCTTCCTTTCTTTTTAGGTATAACACTTTTTCTTGCTCTGCAATAAGCATTTTCTCAGCTATTGCATCGTGAGTGGGAGTTCGTCTCTTTCTTGTATACGATCTAGAGTGGGAAGTGGAGGCACAGGATGAAAGTGGATCATCTGTTGACATTTCAACGGCTTCGTCTATATTGTCTTCCACAGCAGGTGAATTATCTTCCTCGGTAATTACTTCTGCTGAAAAATTCCCAGAGGTTTCTCTCGGTGTAAATTGATCTGTAAGGAATGACAGAGCTTCGAAGAAGGGCCATATGGGTTTAACAGTACCTCCAGGATCACCCGACCGTTTTTGCCGTTTAGTCGCTAATTTCTTTGAAAAGGTTTCTCGGAGTTTTTTCCATTGGGTTTTTACAGCACCATCTGGAAATACGAAATTTAAATGTTATATCTTGCTTTAAATCACTCTATTCAGATACACGGCAATTTGAAATTGTTAGATATCTGCGTAAAATACTGTTATTACTAAATTGTAGGTATTTTTTTCCCAGGTTTTTGTCAACAGGAGCCTCTTTTAGAAGTTTGGCATTTTCTTTTCGTATGGGGATATCGACAGTAGCAAATATTGTTTCTGAAGTTGTAAAAATTATTTGGAATACATTGCAGTGTGACCATATGACTGAGCCGTCTACAGAGGATTTAAAACAGATTGCTAAAGATTACGAGGAGATTTGGAATTTTCCTCATTGTATAGGTTCCCTAGAGGGTAAACATATAAGAATACGTTGTCCAAGCCATTCTGGTTCAATGTTTTTTAATTATAAGAACTTCTTTTCTATTGTACTTCAGGGTCTAGTTGATGCAAATTACAAATTTATAAATATTGATGTAGGAGGTTATGGAAAACAGAGTGATGGAGGTACATTTAAAGCATCTCCTCTCTACAACAAAATTACTAATGGGACACTTAATTTGCCAGAAGAAGAACCTTTTCCAGGGAAAAGAAGCGCCATGCCTTACGTTATAATTGCTGATGAAGCGTATCCGTTGATGAAAAATTTGCTTAAACCATATAGTAAAAAAAACCTAGATCCAGACGAACAGTATTTTAATAATCGTTTATCCAGAGCAAGAAGAACAGTAGAATGTGCATTCGGAATTTTGACAGCCAAATGGGAGATTTTACAAAAACCAATGGCAACGGATGTAAAAGTTGTTGATGATATTGTGAAATGTTTATGCGTCCTTCATAATACTATAATTGATATGGAAGGTATGGACCATAATCTAACAAATACCGATATGAGATAAAGGCCAGCTAATGTTCCTAGAGGACGACCAACGGCAGAAGCAAAGCAAATTCGTAATGCCTTCAAAAAATATGTATGTGAAAATCCTTTGCATGGTGATTAAAAGGAAACAGTTTTTAACAGTAGCTTTTGTAAAAATTTACCTAACATAGTTTTGTATTGTTATATTGTCTCCAAATTTTCAGTTTCGATATATTGACCAAAAATAAATTTTCTTAAAAGTGGCTCAAACGATTTTGATTACATTTACCTCAATTGTATCACTGAAGGATCCTAATAATATATTTGGTCCCTATCTCACTAAAAATACACCACTGAACAAATAAGTACACAATTGAAATCATCCTTTCTATTTTAGCTTTTGAAAGTTAAGAACATTTTCAAATAAATGGCTTCATGTTTTACTATTAAGATCTGATAGAAGACTATGCTTCCTTGCTTGACATCTAAAGACATAACAGTTTAGTAATGATTTTAAGTGTATATTTTGTTCAGTGACTTTTTATATGATACACTTTTTGGGTTCTTTAAAATTATACACCTTATTATGCTGTAGTAAAAGTGAACCATCTATCATAGTGTATAGCAAATATAGATACGTATACAAAGATAGTGTAAAAATACATGTTTTGCAGAAATAAATTGTCTACCATTTGGTGCAAAGGAAATATTATGGGTGATATACCTAAGCAATTCATTTTGATAAATACAGATTTGGAAATTAGGTTTCAACTGCAACCCCATTATCGACAAATAGTGTCTCAAATAAATCTTCTCAGATTTGATAGCAGTCAGTAGTAAAAGCAAGTTGAAAAAGCCCACAAAACAGATAAGATAAGAGAGGCTCGATGAGGGGAGCATTGAAGGGCAGAAAGTGAGACATGACGATAAAGTAGAGTGGGGGTGAGGGCAAAGTAGTGCCAACTCGAAGACCATTTAATAATAAACTAACATTTCTTCAAATGAATGTTTCATGCTTTTGCCTTTTTTATAAATGAAAAACGAAAGGTAAATTAAATACATTGACAATAGTCATATATATTCCTAAAAAATACTTTTTTTAGTGTGTAAAATGGCATCAGTGTTTATTTTGGTAGGTTCTAACATTCTCTGAGCGAGAAAGTTAAGGTGGTTTTACGAACTAGTATATTTATTATTTGCCATGGGCTAAAACTATGAAATACTATAATTTAAAATTATCAACCTACCTGTTGATTCACATTCTGTTGCAACTTCTTTCCACAGTTTCTGAAGAATCATGCTATTGTGGTGATTTTCGTCGGTTTTATCCCACAATGGGGTTCTTAAAAAAACTTCACTAATTAATTTTTGTTTATCCATGTTTGTTAATAAAAGAAAAAATACTGGACAAAAAGAAATCTAAAAACTACTACACACTTAAAAAATTATTAAAAACTAGAGCACACAAAGAAATACTAAACACTACTGCACACAACGAAATAACTTTACTATCCTGTTGAACTGACTGAATTGATCTGAACAAGAACAAATAATGGTCGTGGTGCGAGGTGCGAGGCATAAAAAATAGTCTTCCCAATTCCTTGGTGCGGTGCGATGCTAGGGTGCTAGGTGCGGTGCTTGGTGCGGGGCTTTGCTGTGGCCATGCCAATTTAATAACATGGAACATTTTTTGGTGCGAGGGTCGGTGCGATGCTAGGGGCGAGGTGCGGTGCGGCGTTGTGGACAGGCCCTAAGGCTAGATTGAAATCACGCCCAAAAGAAAGGGAAAAGCCTGTCTTTGTATCTACTGAATATAGCAACATTCTCTCTACAATCGTCACTTTTATATTTAGTAAACTCAACAAGAAGATCGCCTTCCGAAATAACAACACAATAAAACGGTTTCTAAAACCAATAAACCAAAAACGTCTTGAAGACCAGACAGGCTTATATAAATTAACATGTGACGACTGTAATAAGATATACATAGGCCTAACAGGGAGAGCATTCAAAATCCGATTTAAAGAGCACTTACATAAAAAACCAATCACGGGTAACAAGTCGAATTTTGCACGTCATTTAATAGATGAGTACCACAGCTACACAGATTTACAAAATAATCTAAAACCTATTAAAATTTGTTCCAAAGGTAGATTTATGAACGCGGTTGAAGAATATGAGATGTATAAGGCATCAAAATATAAAGACAAAAACGGCGAACACCAACTGTTGAACGACCAGCTGAGTTTCAAGTCTAATATTCTGTATGACAAGGCAATATATATCCAAGAAGCCCGCAGTACGAAATGTTTCGGAGTGCGGAGTACTACTGATTGACATCGCTGGCTAGCAGCCGACGAGTGTACACATAAACGGACTCTACATGTGAACTGTTTGTGTTTTGTGTATTTTATGTTTTTTAAAAACTTAACGACCTTGTTTAAGAGGAATTAATCGTATTTTATGATGATGGGTTAACAAGCCCGAAACGTGTAACAATCAACGAAAGTGATTTTACTTAATAGGAAATGATAAGGTAAGACACTTTAATTCAATACCATTAGTGACCTGGATAAAAAAATGTAATCATTTTATTTAACTATGTTTAATGTGCCAAATAAGAAATCGACGCCTTAGCAGGCTAAATAACTTCATTTTGAATATGGATCTGATGATGACTGCATGAAACCGGAAATCCATCTGAAAACTAATTTGGATTGATTGACGGATATATACAAGGTAATTAACCTAATACATATTATTAATAAAGTTAACAACCAGTTGGTATGTACAAATATTTTGATTTTCTTAATGCTCAAAATCATAGCATCATTTAAATATCTTCTTTTTTTGTGTTCAATGTATATGTTTTTTCTTTAAATATTAATTGTAATAAATGTATTCAAAGGTTCTTTAAAACAATTCATGTCTTTTCATTTATTACACCTGAAATCACTATACTAAGAACCCTTTGGCCTAACGATCTCACCCCCAAGACCTCAAAAAGAGGTAAAATATTAAAAATTTCAATTAAACATTTTATTTTTCAATTCATTATTTTGTTATGTTTTATGCAAGCATTGTTGTCAAATAGCGCTGCCAACGTGTGATTTCCCAGCGGAATTCCGAGAAAGAAAATGACGACATTCCGCCCAAAACTCCTGATACACTCTTACTCGATGTTTGAGACTTAAAACCTCTCCAAAATTGAAGATCTAATTATGTTTAATCATCTCTTAAAACATATTACAATATTAAATTTATAATACTTACCATTGTATTGACATTTCCTACACATTCGAAAGTGTAGTCAAGTCCTCCATCTGTTAATTCTGTTAAAACTTCTTGGATAGGGTTTTCATAGTCACTAGGGTTTATTGTATCAGTCACTCCAAATTCCTTTGCTGAAACATTTCAAAATATAATTTGTACAAAGATATAAGAACACAGTTTTAACTTTAAAAAAAGACTTAACCTTGCATATTTTACAATAATTAAAACTTCAATTATTTTCTATATAAAAGGATTTTCAGCCTTGGCCTTAATGACATGTGTTTTGTGTTCACAATTCTTCTTAGTAATTTATAACATCCGGCTTTATTCAAGCTTCAGTAATGGTATGGTTTATTTAATAAATGGTAAAAAGTTACTGTTTAGAAATGGTTGTTGAATATAGAAACCAGCAAAACAAAAGAAACAAGAAAACTGTCTGACATTTCGGGAAGACTGACACCACTTTACTTCTTCCGAAAATAAATTGCAAGACCCGGTGGTCGAAGGTCAGCTAAATATTTCCTGAGCGTTGATGTGACTAACGAACTAAAGAATTATTTATTGTGCGATAATTGCACACTAAGGTCGATAAAGGAGAAAGACATAACACATCCGCCCAACTGACATTCTGACGAACGTTTCACATCGACTAATACAATGTTTACAGCAAAAATCCTAGAGATTGCAGCACCATTGCACAAAAACAAAACCATTTAAATACCCAAAGCACACTGCTAAGATACAACACCACCTATCTACACAGAGCTACTAAGGGTCTAAAAAGACAATATCACCTAACTACAATTATTTCCAGGCTAATACCCGCATATTATCTGTAATTCGTTAAGATCCAATACCGCCTATCTACAACTCGATAAAGAATCAAAACCGCCTAATGAACATAGTAAATTTATTAACTTCAATTTCTTTTCTCCAATAGTAAAAAAGTATCTGAAATGTTTTTTTTTTTAAATAGCACTAAATTAAATACAAATTATTATGTACTTGAAAATAAGGAGTTTTTTGTCTCTCCTGTAAAGTTACTGAAATGTTAGTTGGGCGGTTTTATAAGTGACGATATACGTTTTGAGTTGTTCTGGTGTTGTATAGAATTGTGCTGATAGTACACCACATAATGTTTGGATCAAAATAAAGCCCCATGTAGGAAAGTGGCATTGGTAGGTAAACCAAAACTTATTCTAAATAGAAAGCCATGTTTTTTCATTTCAAATCCTAAAGAAAGTATTACCCACTAACATCGGCGTGTTCTTATAAAATTCACAGAACAACACCACATCCAACATTTATCTAATTTAAACACTGATTTTTGAGTACAAGTATCCAAGTAACAATTGAATTGATACATTTTAATATACTTATTTTGAAAGTTATTTCCGTATTAATGTGTTTCAGGAATTATGCCCCATCATCAAAATCTTCGCTCAAATGAAATTGATTAACATTCAAATCACTAAAACAACACACATAGATGATGCAGTGAACAACTCGAAGAACAAGATTCTGTTTAGTGGAGAAATAAGATTGGGGCTCAGTCGTATTTTCTTAGAAAATAGTTATGACACAATTTACACTTACCAACAGGGAATTTTTCAGAGTTCAGGTCTATGCCTATAATAGTAGTAGCCCCAGCAGCTTTGCAGCCCATAGCTACTGCAAGGCCGACAGCACCAAGTCCCCATATAGCACACTTAGACCCTGGTTCTACTTTGGCTGTGTTCAACGCAGCCCCATAACCAGTCGGTACGCCACATCCTAATAAACTGATCTTTTCAAATGGAGCTTTGTCATTTACCTATAGAAATAATAAAGTTAACATTCCATTCATGGTGTATATGCATAAACTGCCAAGTAAGGGTGTATTCAAGATCTATATTAAAAATACTTCTGTAAAGGAATTACTGGGAACTTCTTCATTTTGTAACAAATGTGATTTTATAAATAAATAACAAAAAGTAAAATTAAACTTAAAAAATAAATTTGAGAAAGATTTTGATAAAGATAAAATAAGAGGTTGTAACACACATGGCCAATGCAGACGAGAAAATGACTTGGTTAAAGTAAATAAATACAGTAACCATCATATATGCATATAAGAATATAAGACGCAATAATTTTCATATATATAAAAAAAAAACAAGACGCAAAAAGGAAACAAATAAGTTAGAATCACATAATATATATAAAAACAGTAATAGTGATTTCATACAATAAAACAATATTTAAACAGTTTGAGTGGTATAAATAATACAAAAAAGTGACAATAGCAACAAAACAAAAGAGAAGAAACAATAATCAGTTTTCCATTCCGAAATATATTAAATGTGTAACATAATATATAATATCAAAGTTTGTGTTAACAAGAAAAAACAATTTAACAACAGTGCAAGCAAGTTGGCAACATGGCTGCAATATCGGAAGTAACAAGTGAGAGAAGGCAGGAGTGTTTGATAGCCATAAGATAGCGGCACTGTTACGACTGAAGTCGTTATATTCCGGAGGACCAAAGTAAAATAAATGTTAGTTATTGAAAATATTACAAATAATGTGTCACCATAGCTAAATTAATGTCTGTAATTTTGGTACTCACTCTTGTTGTTGTGACGACGCTTCTTGTGGTAAAATGAAGATCCATGTGGTGGTGCACTCCGCGAGTTGGCCAACTAGTGCAATTAATAATTAAAGTACACTCACTTATAACTATGATGACACTTACGGAAAGAAAACAATTAAACTGAAATATAACTAAAATGTCAAACTTGACAATAACGGTAAATAAAACTAGTTGTGGTACGAACATAAAATATTCTTCTTAAAATGCGTAGCGAGCGTAGCGATTATTTTATTATATTGATGCGACTTGTAAAGCATACTTTCAACGACAGATCCCCACCCTTGCCGGTCCGGTTAAGATTACGGGAGACAGTTGACGTAATGGTCAAAGGTGAGTTTACCTAGTTTAAAGTATGAATACTCAACATAGCGGCGCCCTTGAAACAAGGTTTCAAAGATGTAAGATAAAGTTCATAAGTAATGTACCATATGGAAAGTGTTGCGAAGTATAATTTGCAATTATTGCCCTACACCAAGTTCAAGAAGGACAGTAGAACTGGGGGGCGGCGCCCATCCAACGAGGCATTTGCGTAGCGTTTATTGTGTGGTAGGAAGCTTGAAGACCTTAGCCGCCGGCCTCTTGAGTGTGCCGGTCGCAGTTCTTAGCGTAACTAGTCTGACGATTCCATCCTTGCCAGGGTGCGTTTCTACTACTCTCCCTAAAGGCTATGCTAGGAGATTTTGTGTTGGGCTCATGGATGAGCACTAAGTCTCTAGCCTGAAGATTCTTTTCCGTTTTCATCCACTTAAGTCTCTGTTGTAGGGTGTGGAGATATTCGCAGCTTCAACGCTTCCATATGTGTTGAGAGAAGCGTTGAGTCTGTTGCCACAGCGTGAGGCGGTTGTGTGGCGAGTCACACAAATTCTGTTCTGGTAGAGAGATAAGAGGTCGGCCTATTAGGAAGTGTCCAGGTGTTAGCACAGATAGATCGGATGGGTCGTTGGAGATAGGTGTTAGTGGACGAGAATTGAGTATGGCTTCTACCTTTGTGATAAGCATTATGAAGTTTGCCAATGGAAGATGCTGAGATCCCAAAGTGCGCGTTAGATGGTGTTTTGCGCTCTTTACAGCGGCTTCCCATAGTCCTCCCATATGAGGGCTTGCTGGCGGCGAAAAGTGAAACTGGACTCATTGCTCGGTGCAATATCTCGTCAAGCTGGTTTTGGCGTCATCCTGACGGAGTATCTTGGCGTAAGCTGACTGAAGTTTTGCGGCAGCGCCGATAAAGTTTGTTCCACAGTCAGTATACACATGGGCATAAAGTCCTCTTCTGGACACGAATCTGGAGAAGGCATCAATAAAAGCGTCCGTAGAGAGGTCCATGGCGACTTCTAGGTGTACGGCTTTCGTGGTGAAGCATACAAAGACACATAAATATTATATTGTTATTTTGGCTTAGCGTAGCGTATGTATTTTGACATTGAAAGAACCTGCAAAGTCGATTCCTGTCTTAAGGAAAGGCTTCGAAGGTGTCACCCGTTCTGTTGACAGGTTACCCATAGTAGGAATTTTATTAATAGGTCTGTTTCTGAAGCAAGTCATGCATTTGAAAATAAGTGAGCAAATGATGCTTCTGGCGGACAATATCCAAAATTTCTGCGTGATCAGAGATTGTAAACAGCTGTGGACCAGCATGGAAATATTTTAAATGGAAAGTATTGATAATGAGTTGTGTTATATGATGTGTTTTTGGAAGTAACAGAGGATGTTTAGCGCTATAGTTCAGTGAAGTTAGTTTGAGTCGTCCACCGACCCGTACCAGTCCATTGTTATCCAAAAAAGGTGACAAGCGTTGCAGTTTCAGTGTGCAAGAGTTCTTAGCTTTTAGTTGTTTTATTTCTTCTGAAAAGTATTGTTGTTGCACTAGTTTAATTATGGCTTGTTCAGATCGTTCTAAGTCTTTGAGAGACAACACAGTGTTGGTTCTGGTTTTACAGTTGTGTATGAATTTTAAAACATATGCCAGTGTTCGTGTGAGAAAATTCCAGTTTGAAAATTTAGTTAATAAATCCCATTCGGGAATAGTTGATGAAATTCCTGTGTAGCGGGTTGGAACTGAGTTCGGGAACAACATCCAATACCGGAGGTGGTGTATTTGGCCATTCTTCGACTGAGCGTGAGAGCCATTGCGGTCCGTGCCACCACAAAGGGTGGTTTAATAGCGCAGACGGAAGTAACGTCCGGTTGGCACAATCGGCAGGATTTTGAAGCGTATTCACATGAAACCAATGGTCCGGAGAAATCCAGTCTTGGATTTGGCTCACTCGGTTGGCAATATACACTTTCAGGCGATACGTCGGTGTTTTTATCCATGTCAATGCAACGGAAGAATCCGACCAACAGCGAAATAAATTAATTTTATAAAGCGGTGAAATTAATGAGATACAATAAGCCATTAAGTTTGCAAGTAAATTTGCACCACATAATTCTAAGCGCGGAATTGAAACTCGTTTGAGCGGGGCGACCTTCGACTTTGCCATTAGAAGTTGTGTTTTGACATTATTTGTTTAGTCCACGGTTCGCAAGTAAATTGTAGCACAATAACCTTTTTCACTGGCGTCACAAAACCCGTGTAACTGAATGTTTTTTGCATCGGACAAGTGCACACAGCTGGGTATCCTTATTTGTTCTACGGTAGGTAACTCGTTAGTGAAAGTTTGCCAAACTTGTATTATATCCGCGGGTACGGTTTTGTCCCAATGTCCAAAGCCATTGAATTATGCATTTTGCATGGAAAATAATTGGTGTTAGCCAACCACAGGGGTCATAGATGCGAGCGATTATTGACAGGATTGAGCGTTTAGTATAGGCGTGTTCTGTGAAATTAATGGTGTATGAAAATTCATCATTTTTAGGTGTCCATTTTAAACCCAAAATAGCGAATAGCGGTTGATCAGGTGATCTAAAATAAAGTGGCGATTCTTTGAAAGTTTCTGCAATTTCTTGTAATAAGTCTAGCGAGTTTGAAGTCCATTTTCAAAGTTGAAATTGGCCCTTTGCGAGTAACGCGATTAGTTCCTTTTGTAGAGCTTTAGCGGAAGTGATGTCTGACGTGCCAGTGACTATGTCGTCGACATAAATATTTTTAGTTATAATTTCTGATGCTAATGGAAAATTCTTGCCTTCATCGTTGGCTAATTGGTTTAGCGTGCGGATCGCCAAGTACGGCAAAAATTTTACTCCATAAGTTAGAGTAGTTAGTTTAAAAATTGAAATTGGCTGAGTGGGGTCCGAGCGCCACAATATTAGTTGATAGTTTTGATCACTTGGTGTTATTTGGATCTGTCTGTACATTTGGCGTATGTCGCAAGAAAAAACAATATTGTGACGCCGGAAATGGAATATGACGTCGCAAATGCGGTTTTGTAGACTTGGACCGCAGTGCAAAGTACCATTGAGTGATAAACCTATATCGGTTTTTGCGCTTGCGTCGAAAACCACTCGAATTTTAGCGTTAGGATCATTGTCTTTGAACACAGAGTGATGAGGGAGAAAATAATGGTTACGTTTTAATACGGTTTCTGAGGTTAATTCCATATGTCCTGATTGAATATAGTCATCCATAAAGGCATTATAGGCGGTTTTAAGCGTAGGGTTTGTTTTTAGTTTTGCCTCCAGATGTAGAAATCGTCTTTTGGCCATAGCGAAAGAGTTACCAAGGTCAGAGATTTTAATATGGAACGGAAGCGAAGTTATATATCGACCTTCTGAATTTCTAGATATTGTGGTTACATAATGGTTTTCACATTCTACTTCTTCCTTCGTTGTGTGCAAAATAATAGGAGGCTCTTCTACAACCCAAAATTGTTGTAGCATTTGATTTAGATCTATGTCGGAAGTTGATACCATGGTGATTGATGTGTTTGCATTTGACAGAGTTTGAATGAATCCAATAAGAACGTAGCCGAAAACTGTTTCCAAAGCGGTTGGAAGTTTTTCACCTAAATCGATTTTGTTTCCGGTAATGACTTTGCCGAATAAATCTGCTCCAATTAACAAATCAACATTATCTGGTTTGTTAAAATGTGGCTAGCGTTAAAAATTTTAACCTTTGTCGTAACGTATCAAATAGTTCATATTGAGGTAGCCCAATTGTTATGTTTTTCACTACCAAAACGTTGTGGTTTTCCGATAAGGGTGTACCATTAAGCGTGTGAATATTTACACAAGCGATTCCAATAATAGGTGCGTTAACATTAGAAATACCGTTCAGAGTCAATGCGGAAGGTTTAATTGATAAGCGAAGCGAAGTAGCGCAATTTTCAGTAATAAGCGATGTTTGACTCCCGCTATCTAATAATGAAGTGAGTTTAACAGGTTTATGGTTGCCAAAAGACACCAAAGCGCGTGCGGTCCCCAATACAGTAATGCAATGCTTATTGGTGACATTTAAAGTGTTGGTGCAGTTAGAAAAACCTGTTGTAGGAGCCTTAACTGTGAATGTATGTAAGTCAGTTTTGTTTATGTTTTGTGGAACTCCTGTGACGTGTTCAGAGTCGAGCCCCCAGACGTACTTCCTGCTGTCTAGTCAGCTGCTAGGTTTAGTAAAAGAAGAGCCCGGTTGAGCGTTATGATTTAAATGTAGCAAAGTATGGTGTTTTTTATTACAAATACGACAGGTGGTGGTAGATTTACATATGGCGGTATTGTGCACATTACTCAAACAGTTTATGCAAAGTTGATTAGATTTAGCAAACTTCAACCTTTCACTTGGCGATAATTCTTGAAAACTATGACAACCGTAAATATTGTGGCTATCGGCTTTACAGAAATTACAAGCGTTTGAATGACACGTAGTCGTATGGTATACATTTTGGTTGGTGGTACCGATGAATTATATTCCTGTCGAGGTTTGTCATTGACTAGCTTAACAGCGGCATTTGACTTTGCGACATAATTAGTGGAAGTTTGTGCATCCTTGAGATGGGCACATTCAGATTTAAAAAAAATATATTAAATCGTCAATTGTTGGAACAACATGATCAGTGGTTCTTTTGTCCTCAAACCGTTTCTTCGTCTCTTGATCGAGTTTACGGAGCAATAGCGTTAAGAGAGTTAATTCAAGTGACACATTGTGTTTCAAGATATGTAAAGCTTGCGCGTTTTCAGAATAAACATCAATAAAAGTTCTAATAGTTTTTAATGAATGACCAGATAGCGGTGGTAAGTCGATAATTTTTGAAATGTGAAAGCTAAACAAGCGTCTAGTATTTTGATACCTGTATTGGAGCGAATCCCACTCAATACGGTAATTAGGCGCTGTTACCGGCAACCCTTTAACCAATTTCAAAGGCTCGCCATGCAAGCACGAAATTAAACATGTAAACTTTTCGACTCCAGAAAGCGCTGTGTTTTGATTAATCGTGTTATCGAACAGGTGGTAAAATGTGGTCCATTCAGACAACTTTCCCGAAAAATGTGGAAGCGATAATCTTGGCAATTTAATTGCAGTTTTAACAGACCTGGTGTCTACAGATGTTGCAGAAACGTTTACATCTACGCGTGGAGCGCCAATGTTAGGTAAGACTAGCTTAATTGAGGCCAAAATGGCAATTTTCAATTCGGAAATTTTGTCCTGAATTCCCACAATTTCCTGTAGGTTTTCATCAGTAATCGATTCCTCTTCCAGTACCTCATCAACTGATGATTCAAAGTCGCTCGATTTTCTGTTATCCAGTTCAAAATACTCAAATAACTTGTTTGCAAAAGCTGGCGGCAATGTTTTAATTGTATAAGATTGAGTTATGGGTTTAATGTTTTCCGCAACCTTTATAAATCGAGCAGAGATCAATTCTGCTTGTCGTAAAAAAGTTGAGTAGTGCATGATGACTAAATTGAATAAAGTTAGTAAAGAAAAAGACAATTTTAATTCAAAGCTTTTTTTTTCTGTAATATAAAAACACTGAAATTAATTGAATTTATCATATTTCAAGTTCATTAAGTTATATTAGTTGCACTATGACGTTAAGAAATAGTTGCGAATGTAATTTCATTCAATGAAACAGCGTCGTAAAAGCATGAACTATTAAAATCTTGTTTGAGGTTAAGTTGGATTGTTTGTTAGTAAACACTGCCAGATGACAACTACTGACAACAGCTGATTTACAGTGAACAATTATTAGTATATTGCAAAAGCTTCCATTTGTCAA
The DNA here is from genome assembly GCA_018207615.1 of Philaenus spumarius. NCBI lineage: Eukaryota > Metazoa > Arthropoda > Insecta > Hemiptera > Aphrophoridae > Philaenus > Philaenus spumarius. Next base: position 19,098 of record JAGFPH010001244.1, on the reverse strand, counting down.
TTGCACGCATGCGCAGTGTAACAAATTTGAACTAGCAAAAACGTAGAAGACAAAATGGCGACATCCAAACTACCGTAGTTAAATCTAGCAATGTCTGTTTTGTCAATATGACCTTAGCGTAGCGCCATAAATCACTTAACTCACTAAAATATGTAAAATAAATAGTATTTATCGTACTAATGAACTATAATCCAATCCGACCCCGGTAGGACCAAATGTTTGATAGCCATAAGATAGCGGCACTGTTACGACTGAAGTCGTTATATTCCGGAGGACCAAAGTAAAATAAATGTTAGTTATTGAAAATATTACAAATAATGTGTCACCATAGCTAAATTAATGTCTGTAATTTTGGTACTCACTCTTGTTGTTGTGACGACGCTTCTTGTGGTAAAATGAAGATCCATGTGGTGGTGCACTCCGCGAGTTGGCCAACTAGTGCAATTAATAATTAAAGTACACTCACTTATAACTATGATGACACTTACGGAAAGAAAACAATTAAACTGAAATATAACTAAAATGTCAAACTTGACAATAACGGTAAATAAAACTAGTTGCGGTACGAACATAAAATATTCTTCTTAAAATGCGTAGCGAGCGTAGCGATTATTTTATTATATTGATGCGACTTGTAAAGCATACTTTCAACAACAGATCCCCACCCTTGCCGGACCGGTTAAGATTACGGGATGCAGTTGACGTAATAGTCAAAGGTGAGTTTACCTAGTTTAAAGTATGAATACTCAACAAGGAGACTTCCTAATACTACGAGAGAGACAAGATGGCTGGTGTTAGTTAATTGAGATAGGAACAAGTTAAAATTTAATAGAAATCGGTGTATTTCTATGTAATCCACGATTAGAAATGTTTTTTGTTGAAAGTTTATAATGGAGATTGGAATGTACAATAGGAAAGTGTTGTGATTCAAGGAATTTTAATAAAAATTGAAGTATTCAAAAGTGACAATAACTCAAGAATGTTTTATGGTTAAAATTCATAAAATGTGAAATCTGTACAGTGCAAGCTCATCAAGCAAGTATATAGAAATAATAGTATAAAATTTTTTTTAAACATTTGGAACATTTTTGAACTTTTTAAATTTTATACAAGCTAGGGATCGGGGTAGTTAATGCAACTTTTTTATCTTCTTATAATTTTAATAATTAGAAAATTGCATTAAAATTGAGCTAATTTTTTATATTTTAATAATTTCTATGCTGTATATATTTGATTTCAATGTAAATGATTTTTACTAATATGTGTAAGTAAAATTTGTGATGCTCTAATTTTCATTACTACACCATGATACCACTCATATGTAAGTACTAATTCAGTCAAATGAACTA
>JAGFPH010001244.1:0-17739 GCA_018207615.1 Philaenus spumarius | reverse complement strand
ACAGTTCAAACTGAAATATTATTTTTTATGCAATGCATAACGTTGCAAGGTGTTGTAATGATAATAATTAACCAAATATTTATTTTCAAAATTGTATAATGCAGATAACTAATAGTTATAATAAAAAGTAAACGATCCAAGCTTTAGTGTACATTCAATAAAGAACAGTTAGGGGAGAATCTCAGTAGACCTAGAAGGCAATGCATAGGATAGACAATAGACAGTGGGAAACTACATTATTGTTTAGAGTTACAGCACAATAATATCAGCCATGTTTTGACTTCTAGAACAAAAGGATGGTCAGACTTACTCGAAGCTTGAAAGGGAGCAAGCAGGTGTTTGTCTCTCGTCTTTGTGAAATGTCACCATTTACTTCTAAAGTTTCACATTATAAATAACTACTTCACTATTTAAGCAAAAGAGTTTTAACATCACAAATGAAGTGCCTGCATGAAAAAAAACAATTCGTCAAGTTAAAATTTATAACTAAATTTATTTATTTAATTATCAGCTAGGAGACAATTTTGTTCATTGTATTAGCCTCGTCAATACTTTTTTACATTTAAAGCATTTAATAAAAATTTTAACTTCTATAAATTACTTCCCTAATATAATAACATCAAACGAATAAAAAAGACAAACACCTTCATCATTCAATAGATGGCAGTCCCACGAATTCTTCTAAAAAATGCTTTGCTTCAAGTAGCTTAACATTTCATTTTTTCCTCTGCTATTGCTTTAAGTTTATATGGAAGACAGTTGTGTAGGATTGCTCCAGAAACTGCTGGTGACTTTGAAGTTTGAGAAAGCATATGTTTTGGTATGGTTAAATTGTGTGTTTTTCTTGTATTGTATCTATGCACCTGGCTATGGTGTACTTCTGGGTGAAACTTCGAATACATGGTAAGACTCAAAATATAAATTGATGAAAAAGTTAAAATATCAAGCTTGTTGAAAAGAGGGCGACAAGAATCTGTATACCTTTTACCAAAGATAGCCGGAAGTGCAAACTTTTGAATACCTTTAACATTGATCTCTTTGAAGCATTTCCTCTTACAGCAACACCATATTGAAGATGACAGTAAAATATACCTTAATATGCCATCCTAAGAACTGGTAAAGACCAATAATTTGAAAAACTTTTCAGAACATAAATGAAGAGATCAATTTTGTGGACAACGCAGTTATATGACTACTCCAATTAAATTGTGAATCAAATGTCAAACCGAGAAATTTTATACTTTCTACTTCAATTATTATTTCTTAATTATCTGCAAAGACATCTGTTGCACTGCAATCTTTTCCGTTCTTTGCAGAGAATGAAACGTAATTGTTTTTATTGTTAATATTTCTGTTGAAATACTATTTGGAGGACCCATTTTTCATCGATGTAAAATGAATGAAAGATGTACAACAACTGGCAACTACTATGTGTTAAGATCTCGTAGAAACAAAATAAACTTTTTTTTTAAATGAGTTGTCTGTCAAACTTAATAACTCTAAATTAAAAAATTTTTTTTAGTCTAAAATTATCTTTTAAAATCATGTGCAATTGAACTTCGGCCAGTTCAGGAGTTCAGGTTTATCTTAAGTCCGGGCTTAAATACCAGTTAAAACCGGTATTTGAGCTGCAGTTTAAAAATTGACTTCAGGAGCTCGGGTTTAACGTTAGACTCGGACCAGAGATAGTCCCGGCTTAAAAGTGGCAGGGATAAACTCGCGCTTAAGAAATCGGCTTCAGGAGTCCACATCGATTTAAACCCGAGTCTAAAAGATAAACTCGTGGGTTCAGGAGACCAAGTTCGAGCGTAAAAAAGATAGCCTGAGACTAAAAAAGAGCGATTTTAAGCTCCAACTTAAAACCACTGGGGGGCAGGTTTATAAGTTGTAGTTTAAAAAAAGAATCATATTTACATGATTATTTACCGTAATATTGCAAAAAGAGTTGTATTTTCATCATCAGGATAAATTTTTACACACATTGGTAAAAAAAATATTCACATAAAAAAATATTTTTCATAGTTTTTTACAGTGTTACTATAGAAAAACTGCTGTTTTCCAGCTATGGATAAAAATAACTTTCTTCATTTAGCACAAAATTATTATGTATATAAACTTATTAAAAAAATCAACATTTGAAAGAACTTATAATATGAACTACGTTTATAACCCGGCCATACACATATTGCATTACATAATTACATTAGTACCCTTTTACGTAACGTAACTCGGCAAAACAATCTTTTTACGTCATTTTAACCGTCAAATGTCAAATTAAATCTCAATATGATACAAATTAGTCAAAATTTCCTTTATGTATTGATTGATAGCTTTTACCATGAATATTTCAACGTATTTAAAAGGAAAATACAATGGCGATAGAAATACACTTTTGTATAAATACATATACAATGTAATAACAAGTTAATAATATAATAGTTTACATAACAAAACAAAAAATACTTTAGACCAACACTTAAAATCTTTTCCTTTTCAAATAAAAATACACTTTAAAAAATAAAGTAATTAAACAGTCCTAAAAAATAGTTTAGTAGGAAACTGTATCCTATTACTTTAAATGAGCAATTCTTGTATCTTTGTATCTGACGTGGATCTCGAAAACGGCTCTAACGAATTCAAAGAAATTTTGTATTTAGGTTTAGTTTTGATTTTTAAGTACACCCATATAGTTGTATTTCGTGTAAAAACACAATTTTTTGAGAAAATCTAATTAAAAAGTTGAAAATTTTTAACATAGGGTCTTATGGGTGTTGCCATGTTGGTTACAAAATAACAAGGAAATAGTAAACGAAGCAATCAAAACAGCTGTTTATAAACAAGCCATTTATATTGTTTTATCAGCTGTTCATTGAATAGTTTTTAATTACTGTTAAAAAAAAGCTAATTTATACTGTTTTAGAACGTTGAAATTAGAATAAAATGGGCCTGATATAACAATTTATTTTGTCAAAAAAAAAGGTAAACTTGGCAAAGATGGATAAATTCGAATAGTCAATTTTGTAATATAGGCCTGGCTCATTTCTGAAACATAGTATTGAGGTTATGTTAATCCTGCAATAATTTATACTATATTTAGGCCTGGTTTCAAAACTTTAGTTGACAGAAGGTAGTAGAACTTGATATTTAAAGTTTATATTTAAAATGATTAAAAAGATTTGAAATTTTTTCTCATTAATATATCATTAATATCTCAGGGCAGGCACTCGGCTTGTCATGAACAAACTAATCATAAACACATTCATGAATTTATTAATAGATATTAAAATTTCTAAAGTGTGTCTATTTTGGCTTTGAATTTAAAAGAAATTGTCTTTTTAAGTTTCTTATAGTTTTTAGAAAGTTCACTGTATTACAATATTGTTTATAGCAGAAGATACCAATTTCTGCTTTTTAAAATCACTGAATTTACTATTGGATAGCTAGTTTCAAAACACTTTTTTTTAAATTAGCGTCACTTTTATAAACGCAGGGACGCGTTGGCTTCTTAACGTTCTTGTAGGTCGTCCTCAACTCTTGTTGGCGTCCTTTCTGGTTGAAAACACCCGCCGCTTGAATCATGGTAAATTTACATCGTCTTGTTATGGGATTGGTTGTAGCCTCCCACATGACTTCTTAGATTCTCGTTACTATGGTAACTTATAATGGCTTCCCAGAACGTTGTACTCAGTCACAGGGGCGGACTGGCCCGCCGGCCCACCGGCCAATGGGCCGATGCGCCTTTTTTGCATCCTCGTCCAAAATTATTCGTAAAATTCAAAGAATGAGCCAAGACACATTTCTAGAAAGCGAGACGAAACTCAGCGTAAGAATTTCGGGAAAACATAAAGTATGGTGTGAGATCTGTAGTTGACACTGTCAACAAGCGAGAGCAAAGCAGCTCTTCTCTCTCGTGCGTGTACCTACTACAGACTACCACTCTGTGGTCTGAGCGACTTAAAAAAAGCTGGCCGCTTCCCACGCCATTTTACGCCAAAACCGAATAAAAACTTCACAGCATCGGTGTCGTCTGTCGTGTCGTAAACCGTAGTAACGAAAACGTAAAACTTTAAAGTGTGTGAAGAATGTAAGCTGTAAATTATTGTGTCTCTTTTATTTTAAACTTAATTTGAGTCAAACGCTTCAATTTATTTGGATATTCATTACACAGGATACATGCACGTAAGTAGAATCACTACTTTTATAAATTTAAATTAAATTTGTGTATTTTTCGACTCCATCATTACACTGTAGAAGTTAAACAGTATTTTTATTTGTGGCCAAGGATTATTAATTATGATTTAAATAGACACTTTGGCAATAATTGGGTCAAATTTATTATGGTTTGGTACATATAGCCAGCCAAAAATATCTTCGTAGTTCTATCTAGGGTAAAATTGATTTTTCGTTTGCGGAAATAGGTTAGGTAGGTCTACTTTATTTTTGCCCATAGGCTATCCTAGGACTATTTGTATTGATTTGAACTTTAACTTATGTTTTAAAAATAAAAATTTTATAAAATCACCCTTATCGGTAATTGTTTATTAATACTTTGTCAGAACCAAATCGTAACATATTGAGATATGTTTCATATTTATGTATCCTAACAATGTATTAACAGCCCGAAAAAAATAAATTCACCCCCAAAAAAATATAGACTAAAGTTCTAACTTATAGTCTCTAATCCCAGTATGTTTCAAGCAAATATCCCATATTGAACTATATATATACATGGTGTTGAAAAAGTCCGGAACCGGTTTAATAATTCGTATATAAAGATAATTTTAAGGTAGATGTGATTGAGGAACCTACTCTATGTAAAAATACTATTTTATTAAGCTTTCAAAAAATTTATCCACAGTTTTGGATCCGCTATTTTGAATGTAACTTTGTTTTTTTAACTTCCCGCTACCTTAATAAAGGGAAGTTATTGATTTCGGTCCGATTTTCGAAAGTCGAGTTTTCATTAAATCTCCACGATTTGAGGTCCCAGAAAGCCATTCTGACTATTCCCGCCGAGATGTCCAACCGTGTGTGTGTGTGTATGGATGTATGTAAATAAATTTTTGTCCTACAGTTTCTCAAAAACGAATCAACCGATTGAATTCTACGACATGTCATTCGAAAGGGTGTATCAAAACTTAGATCTGATTAGACTTGAGAGTTAATCCATCGAGCCAATCCGAAGAAATTTAAAAAAATAACATAAATTTTTTTGGAATTTTTATGTTTTTTAAAAATAACTTTAAAGCGTGCGAAAAAATCATAATAAAACCATGTATACATTTTTTGTGCTTAAAAAACTGCGTCGACTGCTTTTTTGAAAATGAAAATCGGACGACGCATTCAAAAGTTATCGTTGTTTAAAAATTCACAAATTTTCGTTTTTTGGTATTTTTTTAACATATCTTCCAGATTTCTCAACCAATCAATATAAACCTGTACATTTTCGTTTTGTGCTTTAAAAACTGCGTAGAATGCTTTTTTAAAAATGAAAATCGAACGACGCATTCAAAAGTTATCGTTGTTTAAAAATTCACAAATTTTTGTTTTTTGGTATTTTAACAAATAAACTCATTTTTAAGCGTTTAAAATTCAAACTAAGCGGGAAGTTCTAGGGTTGGCCTGAACGTTTAACCAATTTCCAATTTTTTAAATGGGTAGGTACAGCAAAATTTTTTAAAAAATAGTACAGCAAAATGGGTCAAAATCGGAAAACACGATTTCCTTGTTTTTTGGTCACCTTTTTTAATCGGTTAAAGATATGAATGTGAAATTTTCACCGTTGGTCTTCTCTTGAAATTCTACATTGAAATGATGTATCACATGACCACCTTCCTATTTAAAAAAAACTAAGTTATATTCAAAATGGTGGATCCAAGACGGCGAATAATTTTTTTGAAATCTTAATAAAATAGTATTTTTACATAGAGTAGTTCTTCAATCACATCTACCTTAAAATGTTCTTCATATACGAAATATTAAACCGGCTCCAGACTTTTTCAACACCGTGTATTTATATATTCTAACAATTAATTAACATAACTCAAGGCCCGGAAAAAGAAATATGAATTAGTAACTTACTTTAAAAGTCATCATCTGATGAAGAACTAGTGTCGCTTTCTGACGGTTCATCACACGTTATTGGAGATTTACTTTCGTCGATGTATAGCTGTCAAATTTCCTTATCTTACCTTATCTTGTTTACTGTTCCGGATTTTCAAACGTGCCTATTTCTCTATTTCAGTCAAATCTTTGGGAAAACTTTGTAACGAGTTTGAATTTGAAGATGTCAAGAAGGCTGCTAACAGATTTGTGTCTTTCATGACTGCTTCCATCAACAAAAAAGTAGATGAAGACCATTCTTTAGAGGCAGACAAATTGTGCATTGAGACAGAATTGAAAAAAAACGTATATGGTGATTGTGACACAAATGAAGATGCTTTTGTCAACTCAAATGAAGAAGATTAATTCAGGATAAAAGTGTATTGTGTCATTGAACTCGAGATTTTCAGATAAAAAATACTTAGGCCTATATTCGACCCTTGAAGATTTCCTGAATTTAAGAAAAATGGACTGAGACCAAATACCTTGGACAAAGTTTGAACATTGGTACAAAATGTAGACAGATAAAAACTGAAAGAACTTTAATACTTGTTTGAAGTATTGTCTGATTTAAACTTGACAATCGAAGAAAGTTTTTCAGATTAAAATCTAATAATGAGTCGAGCAATGATGAATCCGATGAAGAGGAAAATAAGACTTGCTCTAATACATCAGAATGCAAGCAGTGTTCAATGTGATATATGAGTAGGCCCTAAAGCATGTACTCTGTATCATTCCCTGAACTGAACTGGTCTATAAGTTTATTTTGACCATCTCTTTGACACAAGTTAACTGTGAGAGAACATTCTCTACACTCAAATTTGTAAAATCAAGACTTAGAGCAACATTGAACCAAGATAATTTAGAGGCTCTTATATCTTATTTAGAGGGCTCTATCTTAACCCAAATAGAAAGAGAGAGGACAATCACTTTCTTAGACAATGATGTTGTGATAGCTAAGATGTGTGAAAAAAGCGAGAAAACGAAGGGTCTTTTGATGTATTGAATATACTTTGAACCAGAAGAAAAATCATAACTTAGTAGTTACTTTATTTTCTCACAGCTCAAAGACTTTAAAGTAATTTATAAAATTATTTAATGAAATTTAGCTTTGTAACATGATTTTAGTTGTGTCATTTGTGTAAATAGTTTAGTTGTTGTAAGTTATAGGCTACATTGTTTTTCAGAATTATCTCATACTTTCATTTCCATCTCTTCATTACAAAATCTGACAAAGTTTTAAGCCTAAACCAAAGCAATCTTGATCAAGTTAAACTTTAAAAAATAATGAGAACAAAAAAGTATCAAAAATAAACGGTATCAGTTAACTGACACAAACTTTCTCCCAACTTACTGTAGTCAAAATAATATTGTTTTTAATCATTTTATTTATTACTTTTTAGAACAAAACAAAAAAAATTATATTCTACCTACGTCAATCGTATAAAAAAATTATTGTCCCAGCGGGATTCGATCGCGCGACCTTTGAATTACTGGCCGTGCTCCCTACCGATGTGCTACCCCGTGCGGCCGTCGCCGCGATGCTAGATTGACAACATAAACTTGTTTATTTTTTAACATTTCCCCATAATTATAAAACGCCGAAGTTTTGATAAAAGCGGGTGGTGTCATTTTGTTTGGCATCTTAAGCACTATAAATACTGAAAATTTGATCAAAATCGTTAGAGCCGTTTTTGAGAAATTTGCATTTTTGTCGTTTTTTATTGGTTTTTAGGGGTAAATTACCCTTAAAAATTAAAAATTCCAAAAAATGAAAAAAACGCCTGGAGATATTAGGGTTTAGTACCTACATACCAAATTTCATGAAAATCGGACCAATAGTGTCCTCTCTGGTCGTGTATACATACTGACACACTGACAGACAGACACCACGTTAAAAACACTTTTTTGGGTTCAGGGAGCACCAAAACAAAAAATTCCACTAAAAATATTTTTGGGTTCAGGGAGCACCAACACAGATAATTGCACTAAACAATTTTTTGGGGTTCTGGGAGCACCAAAACAGATAATTCAACTGAAAATTCAAATTCGAACATTTTTACGAAAACAATACTTTCTCCATATACTACGTATAGGGTGGAGAAAGTAATAAATTCACAAATGATAGTTTATTTTATTTTCTTAGTCGGCCGACAAATAATAAATTGTCTTTTAAACAATTTGTACTCAGTCAATGCAAAAATAGTTTAGTCAATAATGAATTGTTATTTTTGTTAACAGAATTTTTGTTAACGCATATTTTATGTGTTAAATTATATCATGGAAAATTTGATGTAAATTTACAGTGCCATTGTACAGCGGTTGCAGGTTGTAAACAGGAAGTACATGATTTATTATATAAATGTAAGGGACAATACAAAATAAATATAATGAGAAAGAACCTAAGAAAATCATTTGTATTTTATTTACAAATTTACTTTCAGATTAGCATAAAATCGTGTGTATAGGATGTCATTTTCCATACCCTCAGACCTTCTGATATGCGCCTTCAGGCTATTCAAGGTTTACGCCCTAATGAAGGACCCAGTCCGCCCCTGCTCAGTCAAAGTAACACTTTATTTATATTGAGATTATAATTATTGGTGATATTATTTGATTTGCATATGCCAATATTATTATATTTAACTAATTATTTACTATACCGCGTATAACGAAATAGCTCGGGTGATGGGAACAAACATATTTGCATTTACATATATCAAGTTTGATATTAATCTATACTTAATTCTCTAACTATCGGTTAACATTTTGGATTCATAATTTAGAATTTCCTTATAATTTGACTTTACTACATTACATTATAATCTGGCCTTAGAGATATATTTACATTTTGGTTTATTATTATAAGTTGTACAGACTTCGAATTCTCCTATGTCTTTTGACTTCTGTTACACTTTGACAATGTGGCCGATGTACTGTTATCGTATGTCTAAAGCATTAGTTTATAATTGTAAAATGTTTCTATCAGAGCTTGGAAAGTTAACTAAAGAATGATTAAATAAATGTGTGACTCATGCATTTGATTGGTACTTTGTGTAGTGGTTATGCTAAAAGTTAAATAGTTAATTTGGATAAGTCTGCTTTGATTAGATTTCGTTTTCTAAATATAGGTTTTAACGTGATATAATTCTGCTTAGTTAGACCTAATTTCAGTGATACATTTTACATTGATTTAGTTGCTTCGGTATTTTAATCTTACTATGACATGGTTAACTTTATTATTTGGAAAGGTTTATTTCTGCTTCTACGCTTATGCCTTACTGGGCTGGTTTATCAGCTTTTCTAGATATGGTTATGAGTTTTGTTTACATTTTAGGTCATTAAACTTTAGCCTAGTGTTGAGATTATTTACATCGGCTATTGAAATTCCATTAGATGTAATTTGAAACGTTATAACTAATTACATTTCATAGGATCACTTGCCACTAAATTCTCGTGATTCTAGTTGTCTGAAAATACAAAAATTTAATTAAGTTATAACAGATCCATATCTGAACCTTAATTTATTTATTATGTCCACATAATTTTCTAAGCATTTTATTTAAATAAGAATGGTGCATGTTAAACCTATTTTTTAACTTCTAGTCTAGAGTTCGTTTAAAATATTTTTTACTATCTTGCCAAAAGGTGAGTTTAAGTTAATTTAGTTATTATTAATATTTTGAAGTATTGAAAATAATTTGTTTTATTAAATCCAAAAGTTACATATTTCTAAAATGGTGATTATCTTGAAAACTAATTTTGAGGTTACAATAAATTTAGGCTTTGTTTAGATATTGAACATTTGAATAATTTTCTTTTCTTTTATATTATTCAGAAACTTAGGCTACTAAATATATTTAGTTTAACAAAAAATGATATAATGGTAGTGACAGAAATTAATGGCTTTACTTTTTCCATGCAATATTTATGGAATAAATGAACCAATTTTTGGCCACCTTGCTTCAACGGGAGTAAAATAAAGACTATTTATTGTTTTAGGGGTTGGTATTCCAGAGTTTATCCCTTAATCACAAATAATCAAAATGCGAGAGCTACAATTTTATTATCTATCACATAACAATCAATTGTGCAAAATTCACCTCTTTATTTCAATGGGAATTAAAGGTGTATTGTTTTAGAATAATTACTCCAGTTGAAATAATTTTTACGGCAGAACACTCCAGGCACTAATAAGGACAAACTGAAATTTTCAGTGAAATCGGTCCAGTAGTTTGTGAGCCTATAAAGGATAAGAAACATTTATTTTTATATAATATATAGGATCAGGATGCTTAAATGTTTTAGTGCTCTGTAAGAATAACGATCCCAACCTTACATGAACCTCATCCTCAATCCTCTCGGTCATCATGTTTGAGGAGTTTTCCATAAGTCAGCTGCCATGAAAATAGACAAAATAGTTTCCAAACAATACCAAGACTTTTTTTACCAGCATTAACTCTGAAACTACAATAATTGAAATATTGGCTTACCCTACACACATATCTGAAACATCCAGTCAACCATTAACAACTATCCCAATAACATCAGAGTTATAAATTACTAAATTTGATATTTGGAGACCAAACCTTAAATTACAATTTTTGAAATACTACCACAATGTATGTATTTTATGATTTCACTTACCTTGCAAAGAGAAATTTCAGCCACTACAGTATATTCACAGAAAGTAGAACATCCCATGAAATGAAAAACTGGCTTCCCCTTACAAGTGAATCTTGTAGTGCCATCTGGCATTAAACCTTTGCCCTGTAAAACAACACATTTACTTTACAACAATTAATTGTTCATGTATTTAAAGTTAATATTTGTTAATGTTGCATGTTCAATTTATCATTGATTCATTGGACATTTGCCATCATTTGTGTGTAAAAAATCAATACGTATAAGGCTTCAAATATTTTATAATTGTAAAGTTACTTTCCCAGTGTATGATTTTAGCCTCTTCTCAATTGAATTTGTGATTTTCGGTCCATATTTATGTTTGATTTATTGACTAGACCGCACATTATTTTTATGTTCTTTTATTCTAATGTTTAAGGCTAAACATCCCAGGATTAGTTCCAAATTCTGCCACCACGGCGCAGCACCAAAATGGAGCCATTTTGTATTGGTGTTTATTGGTGGAATTTTCGTCCGATGTTCATTTGCAAAACTGATTTGTGAACAAAATAAGATTAGAATTCACGCCAATGAAGCTAAATTTTAATTAAGTTGCTGGTTTAAAAAATAATAATAAAATAATTGTGTTACAAAACGAAAAATGCAAATCGCAGGTAGTCATTTTGAAGACAATAATTTTTAATTAATTTTACACTTTTAATTTTTGAAATCGCCTAGCTGGTTTAGTCGGTATCGTTGTTTATACATTTACAGTAATGAGAACAAACGCGAGAGTGACACGAAGCAGGTGCAGTGCCGCTGTGACTCACTCGCGCCACCTATCCCCCCACCACGCGTCTCAGATGTTGCTTGTATACAGTTGCATGACGGTTTCCCGCGCTTCCATCCATGTGTTCTCCCGCGATTCTTATTTGTTGTACTATTGCGTCGTCTTGTTTTATTGTTATTGAGAACGTTATTTCATTTAACATTTGTTTTCTCAATGGATCGCCGAGGAACAACAAAATCAAAAAAGCAACTTCGGCTTTCAACGAAGGCTAACTATATCTTAGTTAGCCTAAAATATAGAAAAAAGGAGTGTAATGGGTGTTACTGAAAATGGATAGTGAAGTTGAACTTCATGTAAATGTTCTTAAAACTCTGTGAATTTTAAAACTGTAAAATTTTGAAAAAAATATGAGTTATTCCACATTAAATGTATGTAATGGAACTGTAATTCAAATTGATATTGGCATTCAATTTTTTTAAACATAAAATGAAATCTTGTGTAACGGGTGTTACATTAAAATGTAACGGGTGTTACGCTGTTGCTAAAATTAAGATTTTTAACATATATTATATAATAATAAGGTGTCAAATAACAACAAGAAGTATAATTGAGGTTTCTTTGATCACTATAAGAAATAAAAACTTATATTTCATAAAAAAAACTTATATTTAACAAATATATATACTTAATACATTACATGGATTTAGTTCAGTACTTTTTATACCATGCCTTAGGGAATATTATGAATTAGACTTACTAAAGATCAGTCTTATATATGCCCCTATCAAGAATTAATAGAATAGGCCTAAAACTTTAAATAAAAACAAAATAATCGCTAAATCAAATTCTAGAATTAACAATTTGGAACTTCATAAGCTCATTCATTTTTCAAAAATATCAACTGCTAGTGGAAACTCGTAAAGAATTGTAAAATGTCCTTTGGGCTACTGTAGGTTGTTGTAATTTGCCAAAAATATTCTTAAATTTGTCATCTCTCAGAATATGATATTTAATATCCCAGCGAAATCTGAGATATTGATGATAATTGCGCTTCTTATTTTTCTCTCTACATTTTTTTACTCTGCTTTGGATCTTTTCAAGTTGTTCTTCTTTTAGTGTATTGTTCTCTTCTCTTCTTTTTTTATCTCACTCTCTGGCATTTTGCAAATGCTGCTGACACTTTACAACGTCACTCATCATTTTATCGTGAGAAAAAAATTTATGAGGTGTAATAGTAATAGAATTAAAACTTTAAAGATAAATAAAATCATTTGATACGCCTAACATTCATTGCCCAGTAAATATGTTAAAAGATTGATTCTGGAATTACAAATAGGAAATTCGCAGTATGAAATTTGAAGGTGTTATCGTGTTCAATTTTATTTAAAATAACAATATCATTCTTAACTTTTTAAGTGTTGCTACCAAAACTAATAAACTCTTAATAGGGCTATGTATTTAAATTCTACTTAAAATGAATATAAATATACTAAACACTGAATGGTTGTGAGTTGTGTTGAATTGTAACACCTGATACATTAAATTATGTAACACCCGTTATGCGAATTACTCATTAAATTATAAAACTAAAATTAAAATAATAATACCAAAACATTAGGGAAATAAAACCTCTTACTTTTACAGTAAAAGTATTTTCCTAAGGTGTTTGTTCATTTTGTAATACTAACTTTTGTAAACAAAATGTAACGGGTGTCACATCACGTATTTATTACTTAAGTTTAAAGGCAAATTACAAATGAAAAGACAATATATTATCTTAAATTATGGCATTAATAGTTAGAGAAGTCTTTCAGCTATCTTCTGTAGCAACTTCAATCACTAGATCAGCTGTTTCATATTTATTGCAGTGCGAAGTTCACAGAAAAAACATTTCCGGAGGATAGCTGTTGATACTCACAGAACAAAGAACTTAAACTAATTACAAATATCAAAATTTGCTAAAAATGTTAAACATATTATTAAAGTAGAACTTTTCACCTTGACAAGCAACATATTGAATTATATTTTATTTTATTTTTATTTTTTACACCTCAGGCTTACTTTAAATAAGTGGTATTTTGCACTATTCATTTTTTATTTATTTCTCGTTTTCATGTATTAAAATATAAGTTTTATTTGAAACAAATAACTAACGTTATAGGGTAATATTATTCATACCCTGGTGTTATTGAATAATGTGTGGCCAAAGAACCTGTATATAGGCCTACTTTCATAAATCCTTTAATTTGAACTACTGTATATTTTTCTATATTTATTCTAGATGTCTCTTTTCGACTTACAGAAAATACTTTTTAACAGATAACAAACACCTGTCGTAATCAGTAGTCTAGTCTAGTAAGTGTGTCCGGCCAGAGTATGAATGCGAGTAGTGAGTGAGTTGACGAACGCTACTGTTGCAGGGCCGGGCAGAGCGGCTGGCTGGGCTGTGCTGGGGGGGATGGTGCGCTACGCGGCGGGAGGAGGGGACCGGAGCGTGAGAGAAATAATGATAATATCTTTAAAAAACAATTCCGATCCGACCATTTGACCGAGTTAATATCTGAAAACGGCAAAATTCTTTTAAAATTTGTATTTACAAAATGACTACCTGCGATTTAAACAAAATATTACAGCAAAAAAAATCTGTATAAAACTTTTTTATAAATAATTTTTTAAAAAAAACATCACAATAGCGTGAATATTTTATTCATATCATTTACAAAACAACTTACAAAACAAAAATCGGATAATAATTATGGAAATTATTCGTAGTACAAATTTGCCGCAGAGGTGCTGCCATCTATCGGGCCAAAAACACAACTTTTTCAGGGACGTTTAGCCTTAATGGTCTTTTTTGTTTCACCAATATACACTCACATTTGATACTGAAAATAAATTTAATATCCTGTGTGCCATTTTTAGGTTTAGTTTGGATGAGCTGTAAGTTGCCCAACAGGATTTTGTGTTATAAAAGCCGTACAAGTTTTATATTTTTTGGCTAGCGCCTAATTTTTTTCAATAATCCCGGTACGTATGGGATTGTCATGTACGCTAGTGGTTTATTTTCATCTTTGAACTCTTTCTTTTTATTATTTTTCGCTCTATTACATTTAGAAATAATGGACAGAGGATATTCGTTAGAGCTTAAATCCGCACATTACGAGTTAGTTCACAATTTAATCTGTTTTTATCAGAACAAATATTATAGGCTCTATCAAATAAAGAATGAACTATTCCTTACACAATATTTATACAGTAGAACCTCTGTTAACCGAAATAAAGGGGGCGGAGGTCATTTCGGATAACCAAAATTTCGGTTAAAAAATTGCAATTTTTTAAAAGTTTAAAATGAAAAAATCAAAGGCAATGATAAAAACCACACTTTTAGATTATTTATCAAACTTTTAATAAAACATAAATGCTTCTACATACATAGTATACTGTATTTACAACTTGTTAAGTACTGTTTTAAGCCTACCCTAAGAAATAAATTGATAGACAACTTGATTAACGCGACGCTACAACAGTGTAAAACAAACTGACTTGCAGAATACTGTACAGTATTGTATTGTGTGTAGCAGGTAGTAAACCACTAGACTAAACTCAAGATCAGGCACCCGGCCTGCCCCATCCCATTCCCTCTTTACACTTTCTCCTCCTTTTGTCTAAAAATAGACCGCACATCGTGCTATAGTTAACATATCAAATACTATCTTTTTTGATATAATGTGGACACGTACCTAGTTTTTTTGCCGTTTCGGTTTAACGCTATTTCGGTTGAAAGGGTTTCGGTTAAGAGAGGTTCTACTGTAATAGCATAAAATTGTAACGGTATTAGTTTAACCAGGCATAAACAATTAAATTTATATTTTTTAATAGTTTTCAAATTTATCAATCTATATTCAAATTGCTAATAAACAACAGAGTGAACAGAGCGACTGGAAGACTCAATTCAAGCACAAGTCGAGTTTCAAGGTTTAACAAATTTAAATTGAAGGCGTTTAAATTCAAGTGTTGGTATTTCGAGATAGAAGTGGAAAAATGAAATATTTTTGTTAGACCTTGGTAGTTTATCATACCTTTGTTCCCTACACTTTCTTGAACAACCTTAAATTCTTTTTCCCAAGCATAGACACGGTTCTGAAACAGTGCAGCGTTCCCAAACTATGCTTTCAAACCAAACTGATGATGTCATCTGTAAGATTAAACCTTTTGACTTGATCATAACTTTTGTTCTCTACACTCTCTTGACCACCCTTAACCCTTTACACTCTGGAAGGATTTTTAATAAAAGTCCTCTGGGCTCGGATGGCCAGTATTGCTGGCCACGGCCATTTCTTTATCAAGTCTGAATTGTTTTTGCAAGTTATGTTCCTCTCAGCTCGGATGGCCAGCAGTACTGGACAAGGTAAAATCCCTCGAACGTCCGGATGGCCAGTAGAACTGGCCACACAAATGATCTGCATTAATTTATTTTTAGTAGTTGATTTTGTCTGGATTGTGTTGAAATCTAGAGTCCAAATCTTAATCTAATTAATTCCCGCTTTTTTCTGGTCTGTGTTGTATGAAAACGTATCAATATTCGTTACATTACAACCTTACCAGCAGTTTAGTTTTACGTTGCGCTGGTCTAGGCTAGTGTTTTTAAAGTTTGAAGTAATTTAATACAACAAAAGTTAATTAATTTATTATAGGTTTTAAGTGTTTCTTTGTTAACAAGTTCTTAATTTTACTTTATTTTAAATGACCTAAAAATATTGTTCAATAAGTTGTATACAATGGACCCAATGGTTTATTTTATTCATTAAAATATATTATAACTATATTTCATACCTCTGTAGGAATTACTACTGTATAATAAAAATACATATGTAATATTCTTACTGGTTCAAATAAATAAATAAAAATAGATATATTTACAGTTAAAACAAAAACTCACCAATAACAATATAATATATCTACTTTATTGTATGGCAAAATAAAAGACTTACTAAAAGCCCACGATTTTGTTAAACAAGAAATAAATACCCACTAACAACATTTCAGATTGTAGTGAAAAATAATTCAAAGCTGTTGACGCCGCAAGGTCAAATTAGCAGCAGAGCTGACAACAGTATTGTAAGCGGCCAGTCAGGCTGGCCATCCGAGCTGTGAGGATGTTTAATTCGATAAATATTCAGAGCTGACTGAGAATATCGTATGGCCAGCAGTACTGGCCAACCGAGCGCAAAGGGTTAAACTCTTTGGCCCAAGTATACACATAGTGTATGGTTCCCAAGTATGGTTCTGGGATAGTGTAGCGTCCCCAAATTGTACTCTCAAACCAAACTGATGTTGTCACCTGTGAAGTTCGACCTTGGGAGTTGACGAAAACGTTTGTTTTCTATACTTTCCTAACCACCCGTAAATTCTTTACAATACAATTAAGAGCTTTTTTAGGCTCAATTAGTTATTATGGAAATTTTTTTCTAAATTTGGCAATCATATTATATCCATTGTATTGTTTAATTAAGAAAAGATGATAAATTTAAATTCAACAAAAAATGTTTAGATTCATTTAATCTTGTAAAAGATAAATTAGTTTCATCTGAAATGCTAGCAGATTATGACCCAACTTTACCTTTAAAATTATCATGTGATGCTAGTAATTATGGTGTAGGTTGAGTTTTGTCTATTATTTTTCCAAATGGTAACAAACTACCAATAGCTTATGCTTAACGCACCTTATCAAAAGCAGAACAAAACTATTCACAAATACAGTAAAACCTCTTATATCCGGATCAATGTGGTGCCGGGCGATCCGGATATCAAAAAATCCGGATTTGAGAGAGGTTTTTTTTAATATGGGTAAATTGGTTGAAATTAGGGATGGGTCGATTCTCGATACCGATTTTCGATACCACCGATACTTTAGCTTTTGTATCGGTATCAAGAATCAATAGCTGAAACTCGATACCGATTACCGATACCAAGAAATACTCAGTTGTCAGAACTGCCCATTCTCGTATAGACTCCGTGAATGTAATCTCTGGTATTTGCAATCGCATTCTCTGTATTTTAACTCAATTCAGCATTTAACAATAAATATCAGTAGGGAAAATGTAAAACATTATTAATTTTATGTAAGTAGACATTTTCCCCAGTAAAATGTTTTAGGCAATTGTTTCCTTTCTTAAGTAAACGCGTCTTGTTTTATTTTTATTCATGCGTAGGCTGTTATTTAT
>JAGFPH010001243.1:301671-314778 GCA_018207615.1 Philaenus spumarius | reverse complement strand
TCTTGCAGCGCCGCTGGTGGCTAAGCTAGGAATTACTAATCCCGGCTTCAATAAGATTTACCCCCTCCACTGCCCATGTCCAGACCTGTGTATATGATTGTGGTTGCCGGATAGCATTAGTAGGTTTCTTATATTCGTTGAAGTATAACTTCCACCGTGTGGTCCGACGCACACCCAATTTTTTTTTTAAGTGCAACAGATAATGGGTGAAATCAGCTGTTAAACGAATAGGTATCTCTTCTTTAAATTTGTATAAAAAAATATATTGATGATAAAAGATTGTATTTATATACAGTTTATAACCTCAAAGCAAATATTATAACGTATATTCTATTATAGCATACATTAGGTTTATAATTCATATTAAAATAAAAATAAAATTCACAAGAAATTTTAACGATTCAAGTTGTAAACATAACCCCAAACTGTAAGTTACACTGGGTTTGTTTAAGTATTACAGATGATGGTTGAAATCAGCTGTTATATTATATGGTACTCACGTACACTCGCTTTTATAGGGGTTTTACCAAATATCGATACTGATGAATGACTTAATGTTTGAATGTTATTGTTGACATTTTTGGGTTTTAATATTTTTCTGTAGAATCCTCATTTAAAAATATATGGGACAGACGTCCACTCAATTTGAAGGCCGAGTCAAGAAGAAAAACGCCAGAAAGAAATCTGTATTCTACACGTTTTTCTTCTCTTATTAAGACTGTTCATTTCGTGACTCTCCTAGGATTGTAAAATATTAAACCGGATCGTCACTATTCAATTTATTGAATGACCGATAGATGCTCATATTGGAGAGCGCTTGGACAGAACATACAGTTGAGTATAAGCCACAACAATACAGGTTGTTTTGTGGAGTGCGGTATAAATTATATTCTAATGGGTGTGAAATTACAAAGCCCGGCTAATTTTGTGTTCACGCAATGCGTCCGTAAGTTGGCGGCCATTCGGTAAATTATAAATCATAAATTATTAATTATGGCTAAATAAGGTCTGAAGAGTCTGTGCAATTGGTAACCTTACTTGGCCCACTATATGTTCCAGTCTCGTGAATATTGTAAAGTAGTAATTATTTTTGTTTTTTATAATAGTCAGAGTTGGTTTTACGTGTGTCTTTGTCATTTGTGTTAAATTGTAAGTGGTTGATTGTCAAGATCCGCGGGACAGAACATTATAAACTAGTGTGTCGATTTATGTGAACGAACATATATGCACGCCATGGTCCATACTTTGTAGAACCTATAAGTAATAGAAACTGAGTTTCTAATAAATTAGAAATATAACATATATTAAATACATTTTATTCTTCGAGACATGACTTAATTTTTGTTTATTGTAGATTTCATTTTCGAACTATGGTTAAGTTTGGGCCAAACTATGTTGGTAATTACTGGTGTTAAGTCTGGGTAAAATAAATAAATACATTATTACTACGTTAGTATTATAATGAATAATCACTGTAAAACACAAAAAATAATTAATTTACAGACACTTAAGTGTTGGTTTACAACATCCGTTTTTTCCCCTTCCTTTGCGTTGCGTTTTGGCTAACGGAAATTGACAAACACTAATCCCAATGGTTGTCTGGTTTTGTTTCCTTCACGTTTTCCATTCGTTTTGCGAGAAGGAAGCTACCGCAACAAGCGTCCGATGAAAAGGATACAGGGTCCTTCAGAGAGAAAGAAGAATTAGAACAACCAGTAGTACTGTTGCCACCTGTCGGTTGCGTTCGTCCGTTTTCGTTATCTCGAACAACCTATCCCTTCCCTTACATTTTTAGCAGAAAATGGAATCGTAACGCAACAGAAGGACAGTAGTATAAGAGAAGAACACAAGTTGCGTTAGGTGCGGCGCATGTGATCCCAGTGGGCCTTTCAAAAACACCCCCTCTTGCAGGGCTCCCTGGCCCCGTGGTACCGCCGTGCGCCGTCAGACCGCAGCAACACGTCCACCACTATAAGGCCAAGACTGGTTACTGGCCCGTCAGAAAAATCCAGCTACGGCTTCGCAGATATCCTTCAGGTCCACCGGACCACCCCGTGAAATCTTAATGGCTTTCAGATCTCCTGGATACCGTCCCATTCCCGCGTACAAGAAGTACAAGACATTCTCCGCAGGTTCTCGTTGATGGCAAGGTTTCCCAAGCCCTGGAGAACGAGTAACTGGCAGGCAGCACTTACTTGCTTACCTTACCCCATATCTGTACCGAGGGGTGCCTCCCGTTACCCACATGCTTACTTGGACATGGGATTGTGTGGGTACCCAAGGTTTTATTGGCTAGCATCATGGGGTATAACGCTAGCCCTTTGCATGCACTCCCTGCAAGAAGAATCATAGGGTGCCATCCTCAAGCCCTTGGCTTCCATCCTGAGGTACTCGTTGTTGGCAAGGTTTCCCAAGCCCAGGCGAACGAGTGACCGGCAGGCAGCACTTTAGCGCTTGCCTTACCCCCCATCAGTACCGAGGGGGACCGCCCGTTACGCATGAGACATGGGATTGGGTAGGCTCCGAAAGGTTTTAAGAATTAGTGCCGTGTTGTGTACCACTAACCCTTCTCATTGACCGCGGCTGCTTATTAGTCAGGTTACTTTATTCACCCGCTTATTTCGCCGCCATTGGCCTTGCCACTATCCGCAACATGTGGACGCGCTTGGTAGCACGAGAAGGGCATCTGGGAAGAGAACCCAGGACCAAGTAACAGAAGGACAAAACGGATACCTACACTAAGAAGTGAAGTCAGTGATTTTTTCTGACAAAGAGCACTGAATCGACTCCACCATCACCGCATGAACATAACAACATTTGGTGTTAATGAAGCTTGTAGATCGATATTGTAAGGTGAGGTCAAAAGCATTTTGCCGCGTCTGCTGTATGCCGAGTGAAGAACGTATGCATTAACAAGTCATTTTGTTGATATTCTTCACAAAATCCGCCTATTCCGAATTCCCGTTAATTGTAAATTGCCTAAATTGTTTTTGTAAAAAATATAAATGTCCACTTTTTAATAAAAACTGTTCAATAGTAAAATGCAAATTATGTAGGCCTACATAAAATGTAGCTGCAGAAAAAATGCTATGTGACTTAAGGGTGGAAGGTGTCTTAGACACCCTCAAGACAATTACCGCCTTTGCTGCGCTCGTGCTGTATAACATTTTCTTTCTTGGCGACAAAATGACACTTCCCACCCTTAAGACATAAACCACTGTATTGGGAGAGACGACTCTGAAATGGAAAGCAATAATATAGGTACAGACCCAGTGCCACATTCCTTTTTTTCATTGGACTGTGATTGTAGGTTGTATTCACTTTCTCCCTTGCAAGTAAATATTCCAGTAACTTCCTAGAACAAATTTAATGCTGCAGTATTTCAACCGTGGGTTAACATTGAAGGTATACAGAAATAACATTTGAACTGTATGGGTTTCATTAGGTTGGAATTTGGATAGCAGGCTTCCCCCTGCCAAGCATTTAGATTTCGCTCAATGGTCCTGCTTATTTTCTACATTGCACACATTGTCGAAGCTGCTTATTTAGATTCCTTAAACTACACAACTACAGAATATTTTACAACATCCTCATTTCAATATTATACTGTTTTACAGTATATTAAATAAATGTGCTCCAACGATTAACAAGAAACTAGGGGAGACCACTGCGTGCTCCGCACGCCAAACCCAGATGGAACCTTCTAAAAACATATGCTATGTTTTATTTATAACAAAGGTGTAGGACTAATAATATCCTCAAAACTAATATGGTAAATCATGTTACAACAGTTATAATAAAGGTTAAAAGAACCACTAAGGCTCAGGTGTACACTTAATCAAAAACCTAACCAAAATGTGACTCACTATCAATTACCGTATATTATCAATAAATAGGCCTACTACGTGTCTTATTTATTTTTAATTATAATGTAACATTGTTTTTTCTTATTTTTCAATTCTTTAACGCAAGTTTGTATTGATTTGTGTATGTTGAAACATGTGTTGGTTCAGTATAGGCCTAAATAAAAATATTATTTTGTACTAAAACCTGTACATCCGAATCAACTGTACTATCTGTTATTTTAAAATCATTATTTACTTCCACGAAAGCAGCTGGATTAGTTTGTTTCCTATTATAAACAGCTGTTTTGTATAGAAATGGCTTTTAAATTATTATTATAAACATTATTATTATTATTACTACTATAAACATCATTATTTACATCCACGAAAGCAGCTGGGTTAGTTTGTTTCTTATTATAAACAGCTGTTTTGTATAGAAATGGTTTTTAAATTCGTTACGTGTCAATCTTGTGGGGAAAACTCGACCTTTGAGATCAGCTCACGCCATTAAGGATAAGAATTTTTGACATATAAAATCTTATTGAAAAACTTCGAAATTAGACAAATTTTTTGACAACTCAAACATTAAATTTGGTCCAGAAATAACGGAGGCGTTGTGTTCACGAATAACTGCTTCACGTATTATATATAAGGATACATATGATGATGTTGTTGTATTAAAGAATTGGGACAGGTAATATAAATAATTTTTTATAACACATAAATTGGTTTCGTGAAATTAATTAGCTTTTCAAATTTTCTCATATGAAAGTACATTTCGCTGCTAAAGATTGTTTGCAACATTATAATAATACAAACATGTTTCAATAGCCACCAGGATTTTTACGTACAATATATTATGTAATTGTTCAAATTTACCATTTATTTTGTTCAGTCCAACAATCCTTATTCTCAGATTACAGGTTTGAAGATCTATATCGACATTTTCACATCTGCTAATAGATTTTTTTTGGTTTAACGTCCTGCTGTTTTGCACTTAAGGCTAATGAAGACGGGACCTACAGAATCCGAACCACAGCCAATGATGTCTGTTAAGAAACCATTTAGAAAATTATTCGGGGTCAATGGGAATTGAACCCGGAACTTTTCCATTGATGGTTGCCATGAAGATTGATAAAGCTTTGACGCCTTAACAACCACGGCCATCGTGGCACTAAGAATAGATCGAAACCGGTCATCTGTGAAAGAAAGACAGAAAAAGGAATAGTTTTTTAAATACTTCATGAATAAAAAATGTAAAATTGGATAGTGCAGTGCGTTCTACCTAATTTTATTGTGAACACAATTTTCCCAAAACTGCAACTTTGAATGCTAATAACTCTACAACGAAGGCATCTATCAAAAAACGGTTTACGCCATTGTTTTTCTTTTGCAATTTCACATTGAGGTGATGTGTCATATGACCATCATCTCATTTAAAATAATAAAGTTAAATCCAATATGGCGGAACCAAGATGGCGGACAAAAATTTCGAAACCACCAAAAAGTAGGATTTTTAAAACTGTATAGGTTAGCATAAGTTTCTACAGCCAAGAACGTCCCAGTTGCGCAATATAAAGCCGTTTCCATACTTAAAAATCACCCTGTATATGATCGGTTTTGAGATTACAAATAGTTTAAAATTAATTTATGTACCGGTATTTAAAAAAAAAAAAAACAAAAAAACATTTTGTTTACTCCATTCTTGACAACTAGGCAACAAATTAGACACAAATATATTTTAAACTAGGCTATCACTACCTTTTAGTCTTGCTCTGAATTATTGCTATTTTATCACACAAGTTTGAACTTCTATTAATTTATAAATATAGGCCTAACGACGATGAAAAATTTAGTGACTTTTAAAAAGTACAATACAGTAATATAGGTTTGTCGAAATTTCAAATATTTGCGATTAAAATCATAGATCTAAGTAGGCCTATGATTACAATGTATGATCTTTTGTTTTGTTTTCCAAAATGTATTTCAGATATTCGAGTAAAATATTGACTAATAGGCTCTGTAGGCCTAATTTGCCATGATTAAAATCCCTATCGTCATAAAACCGTTCCAGTAATATCAATTATTTATTACAAAACAAAATGGCGGATAGATGGTAAAATAAGCGTTTGAAGTCATAATATGTTTATTTTGTTAAAACCCTCCAAGTGGCATGGTTAAAGCTAAAATTGAAAATCCTGTTTTTAGCGTTTTGCAAGCATATTTTTAAAAATTCGCCAAAAATAGTAAATGAACCCCAATCCAAAGGTGTTCTATAGCTTTTTTGTAGAAGAAACTTCAAAGAATTCAAATATGCTACTAAAAAGTAGTTTCTTTTGAAATTGTAAAAGTTATTAGCTTAGAAAGCAAAAAATGTTCAGAAACGGAAGGGAAAAAACCAAATTTATGCCTAAATAAAAAATAGTAAAAATTTTTTGTAATTTTATGCAAAATATACAAAAGTTTTGTAATTTAGTTCTAAATATAAATGTGTAAAAATATATTTCAATTTCAAAAAATTTCAGTTGAAAATAGCAATTTTTATGTTCCAACTACAAAAACGCTAAAAAAATAGGTCTATTTTCAAAACGAATATTCCTATATATTTTTTCCTCCAAAATGGAATTTTATTATACCAAATTGTAGAGAATAAATGGTAGAATTGAACTGTAAGATTGGAAATTACAAAAAACCTTACATTTTCTAATCAGATACAACAGAACGAACAAAAATGTATAAACTTTCCACTATTTTTACCAAAAATCCTATAAACAAAGTTGTATAATTTTGGAGAAATATTTTTGTAATTTTTTTCAAGATATACAACAGTTGTAGAAAATAGTTATAAAGAGAAATGTGTAACAATATATTTCAATTTCAAAATTATTTAGTTGAAAATACCAATTTTTATGTTCAAACTACAAAAAACGATAATAAAACATACCTTTTTTCAAAACTAATAGGCCTAGGCTATATATTTTTTACTCCAAAATGAAATTTTACTATACCAAATTGTAGAGAATAAATGATAGAATTGAACTGTAAGAAAAACCTTACATTTTCTAATCAGGTACAACAGAACGAACAAAAATGTATAAACTTTCCATGGTTTTTACCAAAAATCCTATAAACAAAGTTGTATAATGTTGAAGAAATATTTTTGTAATTTTTTCAACATATAAAACAATTGTAGAAAATAGTTAAAAAGTGAAATAATATCATACACTTAAAATAAAAAAAAACTCATTGCGATCATATAGCCTAAGCGTAAATCTGTCAAATTTAGGTTAGGTTAGGCACATTGCTAAATATTAGTATTATGTCTAAAAACCACTATTATTATATCCGATCAATTTCTGATAACCTTTCAATAACTCTAGGCCTATCTGCCATTGTATCAATACTGTAGGCCTATTTATTATTTATAAAAAGTTTATACAATAGTTTATAGGCTAAATAAATTTTAGCCTAGGCTATCTGCAAAAAATAAAACAAAACTCACTATTTAGAACACTTTATAAACATAATTTCACTAAAAAACACAATAACACATTCTACACTTATTTATTTATAACTGTAACACAATATAACACAGTTTTATAAACTATAAACACTTTCAATTCAGTAAAATATCAAGAGAAAAAATACTTGCATGTAATAATTGTTAGATAAACGGCTTGGCCGCTTGGATAATGGCGACCGTAAACTTCTAAAATCACGTGATTATCAATTCAGTTTGTACCAACCTAATATGACAAAATTATTTGAACTGCACATTGACTGAAACTTTGAAATTTTATCTTTACAACGGTATATTACACATCTTAGGAATAAATCGATTTCTGATAGTAAAAATCGATTTAAAAATGCTTCCTTATTGGCCCAATCTTGACCAATGGACAAGCATTTATTCTAAATTCTGTATGTCATAACCGATTGTAGTCACAGATGATTTAAAAATACCACTTGAAAGATAAAAGTCTAATGAATCCAATGCTGTGATGATCTTTGTGACAATTGACAACTGTGAGGAGTTGCAGACGGTTGAAAATTATGAAGTTTTACGTTTTTAACATCGCGATGTTGCACGGAAAACAGCTGTTTGACATTCTATAATTTTGAAACGATGATTACGTATGTAAAAATACGTTTTACGAAAAAGTGTTAAATACAAAAGTTAAAGTTTAATTCATTTTCTTTCCAACGGTGCCGGTTTTATTACGATTGGATAATTCTAAGTGAATTAATTAATCGAAAATGCAAATGTATGCAAATTCTCGCTAATTGTCGAAATAGCTGCATCTTACCCCTGAGAGAGCGTCACTTTGGGCAGTCTGCCACTGGGAGGGTTAATCAGTTTCACCAACGCGGAACAAGCCCAGAATGTTTTTTCCGTTTCTTAGTGGGGCACTGCACTTTGCAAACAGATTTATTCCTGCACTATATCCATCTGTGTGAGGATTATTTTATTGATATCATTGACTAGTAAATCAATACAGCAATCCAGTTGTTAGTCAATTAAATACAGGGTAAGTACTACTAACATAGATCTAAAAATGTCATTTACTTTGTACTTGTCCTAAAAATACTGCATCCTGCATAATATTTTTTAAAGTAAGAAACATAATACGTCTCATATTATTATGATTTGATGTTAATCACTTATTTAAGAAATGTTTATTTAAATTTGATTTTTATTTTAACATTTTGAAGTTTACTGATATTTTGATCCACATTGTTTTATACATTTTCTGTACGAACTATTACGCTGTACTAATTCTATTTTTTTGTTTAGATTAGGTTATTAGCTACATATTTAAATTTAGATTAGTATACATAAACTCTTTTTCATAGTTTTTCAAAGCGTTAACTACCAACATTTTCATTTTCTTATTAAAACGTGTTTTAAGGTTAACTTTGGACATAAATCTGCTTAAATGTTGGCGAAACCTAAAATTGTAATGAGGAAATCAAATCGGCTATTAATGACGTATTTAGAAAAGGAAAAAAAAAGTTCACCTTAATGTAAATTGGTCAACAATATATTAATGTTTGGGAATCCCAAATATCGCATGACAATATATTATCGTGACATATTATATAATGCAGGCACTGTTGGAACATGATTAAATTATAATCCTTGTATTGTGCAGGCATTATCGTAACATAATTAAATTATAATCCTAATCTATAGTAATACGAGCATTAATATAAAGTGCATATTTATTAATTTATTGGTGGTTTGTCACACGTGGTCGCGATATTTCCAGAATAAAAAAATAACAAAAATAATTCGACCACGCAGCTGAACCGCTGACGTGAATTGAGCGAATTTCAAAAATTAAATTTATATATGTTTTTGGGTTTCAAACAACTATTTGGGAAATTGATCTACTCACGAAGGTGCTGCCAGCATGTACCAAATATATTCCCATCGGTCACCACGGTAAAAGCCGTGGATTTAATTCTGGGAGTTTTACGGTAGTTTACGTTTTGATTGTTTTTGGGGGAACCAGATGGGCTGTAATGTCGCGTAAAAAAGCAAAATGTGCAGAATTACTTTGTACGCCTATTTTTTTTAAAGAAATCTTCAAAAAAATTTAATTCTAGAACGAAAAATCTCAAAACCTTCTTACTTCCGATCAAAAATATGGTCTACTTCCGGTCAATTTTTATGGCTAACGAACTCGTCCAAACGACTTAGAAAGCCAACCTGTGTACTAAATTTGGACCAAATCGGACATAAAGTGCGTCCGTTAGAGTGTGCACATATATATACATGTTACTTCCGGTCACAAATTTGATCTACTTCCTGTCAATTTTTTTTGCTAACAAACTCGTCCAAGCGACTTAGAAAACCAACCTGTGGACCAAATTTGGACCAAATCGGACGTTAAATGCGTCCGTTAGAGTGCGAACACTTATACATAAAGTTACTTCCGGTCAAAAATTTGGTCTAGTTCCGGTCAATACTTTTACCTAACGAACTCTTCCAAGCGTCTTAGAAAACCAACCTGTGTACCAAATTTGGACCAAATCGGACATAAAATGCGTCCGTTAGAGTGCGCACACCTACATACATGGTACTTCCGGTCAAAAATGTGATCTACTTCCTGTCAATTTTTTTGGCTAACGAAAAACAAAGTGACTTAAACAACCAACGTGTGTACCAAATTTGGTCCAAATCGGTAAAATAGCCTAAATTGTTTTTGTAAATATGAACGACCTTTTTTTAATAAAAACTGTTTAAACCATAGTAAAAGGCAATTTATCTACAAAAAATTAGCTGCAGGAAAAACGCTACATGTCTCGCAGCGCTAGTGCGGCAACATTTTTGTTCTCGTTGCGACAATTTGACACTTTCCACCCTTACGACACAAACCACTGTATTGGGACTCTGTAATGGAAAGCAATACTACAGGTACAGATATTGTGTCACATTCCTTTCTTTTTCATTGCCACTGTGAATGTAGGATGTATTCCCTTTCTCCCATTGCAAATACATATTCCAGTAACTTCCTCGAACAAATTCAGTGTTGTAGCATTTCAACCGAGGTTTAGCATTGAAGGTATTTATACAGAAATAACATTTGAACTGTATGGGTTTCATTAGGTTGGAATTTGGATTGCAAGCTTCCCCCTGCCAAGCATTTAGATTTCGCCGAACGGTCTACAATTAATACATTGTCGAAGCTGCTGATTTAGATTCCTGAAACTGCACAATATTTTACAGCACGCTAATTTCAATATTATACTGTTAAGTTTTATATAGAAACAGTCTGTTAAATCGAAGTTAACGGGTTGCCTCAAATTTCAGGTTTAAAAAAATATTAATAATAATTATATCAACAGTGAAATTTGCACATCCACATCTTTAACCGATTATAAAAGGCGGCCAAAAAACCAACGAAATCTTATTTTCCGATTTTACCCCATTTTGCTGTGCTATATTTAAAAAAATATTAATTATTCTTTTTGGATTTAGAATTAAATAAGCCACACAACGATATTTGGAAGACTTAAAAATGTTGAGTTATGGCCATATTTTGTTTTTTTCAAAATTGATTTCCAGTGGTTCAACCAAATACTCCCAAATATCGTTTCATCGTTGGTTTTCTTTTGAAATTCTAAATCGAAATGATGTATCACATGACCACCTTCCCATTAAAAAAACAAAAAACAAAGTTACATTCAAGATGGCGGATAAATTTGTTGAAATCTTAATAAAATAGTATTTTTACATAGAGTAGGTTCTTCAATCACATCTACCTTCAAATTTTCCTTATATACGGACTGTTAAACCGCCTCCAGACTTTTCAGCACCCCCGTATATAAAGAAACTGCGCCAGGTACCCGTTATACCGTAGCAACTCAAGTCCCCAAAAGGTCTTATAGATGTATATATAAACATACTAGCTGACCCGGCAATGCTTCACTTTTGGTGAAATAAATGCGACAAATGATGGTAATTTCGTGTGTCATAAGGATATAAATCGTAGTCTCTAAACCATGTCATTTATACCACTTCATAGCTGTCCACCATTTTCATGTCGTCATAGGACCTAGTTCAACTGTTTTTTCTTTGTGATAGTCGGTGTTGTAGTTGTAGTGAAACCCACACATTGATTTTTCAGACCATGGAAGTACCTTCATGTAACATCTTTTAGAACTGTATTTTTGAACGGCAGCCATTTTGACCTAGGGATTTTGTTGACTGTACTTTTTAGAAGCCTCACGATGCACGGCAAGATTTTTTTATTGCATCTTTTGACAGACTTCCTATGTGCTTTAGAACGATTAGTATTAGAAAAACGTTTTCGCCGTTTTTTCCCACGTTTCTGGGTGGCTTGAACAATGGAACAATGATCTGACTCAACAGTATCAGATGACAAACACGGTTCTGTCGACGGAGACTGAGAGATTTGGAGATCATTGTCTGAAAGCTGCCCAATTTCCCCAATATTATCCTCCTCAATATAAGAGGGAACGGGAATAGAAGGGTTTAGGGGAATGAGAACATCAAAATGATAAGCCCAACAGATACACCAGTGCCTTGTGGTCAGTGAGTAGGAAAGTAAAAGTCAGGGAGGGGCGGGAGGGGCAAGATACAGTTATTAGTGCCAGGTTTCTTGTTTCAAGGCTATATACAGTTTAAGAAATCGTGATCAGTCTGTAGGCAACAAAATAAAAAATCAAACTTACCAATAGTTTAAACCCTTCAAAAAAATTTCGTAAGACTTATAACGGAACAATATTTTGTTTAATTGGAATATCTATCTCATAAATAATATATATATTGTTTGCGATTTCCCCATGTTTAGACAAATCGTTCATTAGATATAATGATAAATATATAGATGGGGCAGCAAAATATATAGATAGACGTCCCGATCCGGATTTGCATGGATCGATAGAGAAATAAAAGTTAAATGTATATTAACCAATAAAATATATTAATAACTATATTATAATTTGTATTTTAATGGGAATTTTTAATAACTTTGACCTCCCCAAACCCCCAAATTTTCGAATTTTGTTAAACTTTTTCTTAGCGAGCACCTATGGCCCTAGAGGAAGCTACATACCAAATTTCGTTCAATCCTTTCAGTAGTTTTTGAGAAATCTTTATTTATTAACTTTGACCCCCATAAACCCCCTTAAAATTTCGAATTGTTTGAAACCCTTTCTTAGTGAGCACCTATGGCCCTATAGGAAGCTACATACCAAATTTCTTTCTAATCCGTTCAGTAGTTTTTCAGATTTCGTGATGAGTCAGTGAGTGAGTGAGTGAGTGGTATTTGGCTTTTATACAGGGTGTCCTCAAACTCTGACCATTTGACCATTAATAATCAGCTACGTCTTAAAAATAGCAACAAATGCAGTTAAGCCCGAATGAAAACCTATAGTTTTGCTATCGACCTCGGTGGCTGAACGTCGTCGAGTAAGTGAGTAAGAATTACTAGTTTCGTATTTGTAAGACGGACGTCTATGGCAGGCCGTTGTTAGTTTTTCACAAAGGTTTCTATGGTAAAAACACCCCAAAAAAACAAAGCATTTATCAACTGTCGCATTTTTTTTGTGTACTTTACACAAATATATTGTTTTAAATGCCTCGAAAAAGACGATCAGCAATAAGTCGTCAGAATTATATTCAAAGATACCATAGTTGTCAGACTTATATGCAGAGATACTATAGTCGTCAGAATTATATGCAAAGATACTACAGTTGTCAGACTTATATGCAGAGATACTTCAGTCGTCA
>JAGFPH010001243.1:270603-291088 GCA_018207615.1 Philaenus spumarius | reverse complement strand
CGGGTTGCGTCAACTGACCGAGCGTTGCATGGGAGTTGATGTTTTTTTGGTTGGCTACTATGGCTTAGACTGTCGTAAGGATAATAACATGGCTTATGGGCGCTCTGTACTGCACGGTGAACGTGGAATCGAGTGTAGGAGTTATGTTAGGAGACTGACTGTAAAATGATGAAATCCAAATTGTTTAGATCATGATGTATATTCTATTTACGAGACAAATACTGCAACAGTGTAGTTTATCTGTCGTTCATAGCAGGTTATATTATGGTGTTTGTTGTTAGGAACTTTTGTTATATATCTTGTTTAGATAGTTACAATTCAAAAAGTTGTTTTAGGCCGATTACTAATGAGAACTTTGTTGATCACTCCCTAATTTTTAGAAATGTCTCCACTCCTCCACTGAGATGTTTGTATATATACAAAGCAGTTAAGATAATTTTCATACGAAGTGGTAATGTTGTGGTTTAAGGCTAGAGATTAATTATAGTTTGTGAAATAGGTCAGACATGAGACTACCAAGAGCTAGATGAAGTATTATACTAACATTGTGTCTAGAATCTTTAACAAACTACTGTTAATTATAAAATTATGTAAATTCAATAAAACACATTTTTTAGTACTATTGAGGCAGTTTCTTTTGACTTTAGATGCTGTTAAAACTGTTTTATGTTATGTCGTAGCAGCAGAACATTATACAGAGCATTCTATTACATTGTTTATCCAAGTTTGTTCATATCTTGTGCTGTTGTATAAGCAGGGTTAGTAATAGTAAGTAATAATTTGTGTGTAGTGTGATTTATAGTTTGGATTCTGCTTTTACAACAGAATGAGAAAGTATTTTTATTGTTTAGTCTAGCCGCTCTATTTTCTCCTTAGTAATGAGTAATTTAATTAGATGGTTCCAGAAAAACAGGCTACTCCTTTAGGGTAACTTACCTTTAGATGTAAATATTTTTCAGCGTCCTATTTGGTGAAAATATGCACTGTGTAAACAAACTAAGGTTTTTTTTAATTCTGTAATTGCTTACCTGTTGCTTGTTTAATATTATTGTGTGTGTTTTTCACGGAAATCATAAAAATGTAATTTGATTTTGTTTTATAATTACACTTGAAAGTTGATAGAAAAATTTAAGAAAAAATTGTACATTTTATAAACACTATTTTTTCTTGCAGATATTGTTAGACTACAATCGGAATTTCCCAAAAACAAAAAAGGGAATAACGAAAGTCAAGTAAATAGCATATGACTTTGGTTCTTTCTTTATGAGAAAAAAGACACATCTGTGCTTGGCACAATTGTGCTGAGGATAATATCCAGTATATAAATTAAAAAATTCGACCACGCAACTGGACCTCTGACGTGAGTTGAGCAAATTTCCAAAATTAAGTTTATATGCCTATGTTTTAGGGTTTTAACAAACAATTTGGGAAATAGGTTTACTCACGAAGTCGTTGAACAGCTGTGTGTGTGTACGAAATATATTAGTAGAATCTGTTTGCGCCTAGTGGCCTCGCGAGTTTGCACCACTTGCCTTCGAACCGGGTACCTTTATGGTATTTTACGTTTTGATCGATTTTGGGGGAACCAAGCGAGCTATAAGGTCGCGTAAAAAAAAACGTGCAGAATAACATCCTACATTTATATTTTTAGAAAATACTTTTAAAAAAATTCATTCTCGTAGTAAAAATCTCAAAAAATAGTTACTTTCGGTCAAAAAACGTACTCCCGGTTGCTGGATTTTTTCGGCTAACAAACTCTTCCGAGCGACATAGACAACCAACATGTGGACCAAATCGGACTTAAAATGCGGTCGCTAGAGTGCGAACACACATATATATATATGACACCCCAAAACGTGTTCTGGGGACCATGATCGGTGCTCATTTGCTACTCCCGACCTTCGTCTTACCATAAGGGCCACTGCAATGGCTCATTTTTCCTATGGAAATTCGCTAATAAAGGTAGAATAGATTTATCTTAAATACATAAAATATGTAAACTACATTTCAATTATTTACAATATATGCAAACTCTCTAAAAGTATAACATGCATAACAAATTATACAGCTCCTTCCTGACTGAAAAATAAATACCACAGATTTCCAGGAAGAAGAGGAAGTAAACACATTTTTTACTTTGACACGTGCCGCGGAGGAATGACAAGCTCGCATTTATGTAACATTTCACAATTTCTTCTTCTTAAATGTTTTATAATATCATGATCGAATATGTGTTACATCAAAGTCATACTTGAAACATAGTAATGCAACTAAAATTGTGTTTTTTATTAATTTGTCGCGATAACCTTAAGAAGAAGTTATTATATTCTATACAAAACATATGATTGAAATGTTTGAAAATGTTTGAAATGTTTGAAAACATGCAAAAATTACGAAGGAAGAATATTGTAAACATATACTTGTACGAAAACGTAGGAAACAATATTGTATTGTGTTAGGGCCAATGTGCATAACTGTTTTATGTACTTTATAACGATCGCAGTCCAGAAAATTAACTAATTTTGCGGCCCGATAGTGACCAGTAGCGTTTCGAAATACGTTTAATTTAACACTTGAAAAAATAGTTTTGCCTTCAAACCTTACCATGTAAACAAGCATCCTGTGGCTATATTAACGCAACATATCTATAAGATTTTCCTATGGTAATTAAAGTTTTAGTAATACTGGACAAAAACAGATATGAACATTTTTAATGTGGAATAAAAATTAAATAGGTGCTAACCCTAACAGTTTGTTTAGAAAAACATAAACACTTTTTTAAACACTATTTTAATGAATGAAATTTATAAATATTACATTTTGAGTTATTTACTTTCCACTCGTTGTATTCGTTACAGACGATTGGCTTTGTAATGTTAATGACGATATAATGTGTTAATGGCATTTCTTAAATACCAAAAGTTGGGGAATGTGTAGTACAATTATATTTAGATTGCTTCGCCAGTTGCCAAATAGTTCATAGAATTATACGCATTTGCTTTTATCAGTATCTGTAATATAAAATAACAGATGTTGACCCTTGATCGGAAACATAAAATAATCTTATACTTTATTTTTAGAGTGATTTGAGGAAATATTGCTTGCTTGATGCAAAAAATATATTTTGGTCTGGATTGTGTACAGTATATATATGAAATGGTGTCATAAAAAATGACGATATCTCCTCTATAATTAAACATTAATTTTTAATAATCTGATGTTTTGCAATCGCTATAATTTTATTGATATTTAACTGTATTTATTGAGTAAATAATTTTCTATTTTTCCAATGGTTTTATTTATTTGCATTTAAAAAATAACTAAACAAATTATAATTAACTCTTTCAATATGTATTGATCAAATAAGAATTATAAAAGTTTATCCTTTCTAGTACAGAAAGTAACCTTTTCCGGTGCGCTATCATGTTTTATGGAAATTCAATAAAACACCGGAAAGCGCTTTATAAACAATAATTTTCATCATGATGCAACATAATTAAAAAAAAAAAAAAAAAAAAAAACATACAATAGGCCTAAGCAAAATAAAACTAGTAAATTTTTGTCATTATATAAATTTTTAATAAGAATTTTAACTTTTGTTACAAACAGAACTATCTCATTAAACATAATAAATAAGTTACAAAGTTAAACAACATTAAACATCTACAATTTAAAATTTCAAGATTTTGATTAAATCAATTTTTTGATTATGGTGAAATTTTGATTATTGATAAATATCCTATAGGCTATAAGATATTTTTAATCTGATTTTAAAATGCAAGAACCATGAGGCTGTGAAATTATAGGAGGGGCGTTACATTTCAAGCAATAAGGAAATTGAGATAATTTTGGTTTAAATTGGTAGGATTGATGCGAAGTAGTGCGCCCTAATACATAACTAGTCTACTTACAAATTAATAGTAAACTGTAAATTTGTGTGCTTGGGTACCTCTAAAATGTTCCTTTAAAAGTGATTGAGTTATACACGTAAATAACAGCAATTAGAACCTTGGTAAATAAACTGACTTTGGAATGAAAATGAAGTTAAAAATCCTGTTGAAATTATTACTACTCCCTTCTGCTTTACTTTACGATTGTAAATCAAGTCGTCAAAGAAAGCATTTTAAACTTGGGGAAATTCAATTTACGTTTGAACGCGTCTTCTTAATTATAGCTGAAATAAGCATAAATGAGTTGATAGAATTGTCAAAGGTTGTTAAATACCTTTGTTGGAATTACCCAGAAACCTGAGTTGTATGTACAACAGGGAAATGTATGTAAACAGAAAAAGATTTATCTATGGACTAAGTTGATCTGTAGCATTTTCTACCTTTAGGCCGGCCGCACACTTATCCAGCAAAGCTGTTTTTGTTTTAAGCGAAAACATTCTGCTTAACTTGGAAACATTTTTGTTTAGGCCGAGTGTTTACATATCCAGCAAAACTGCTTTAAGCAAAACATTTTAGCTTGAAGCAATTTTGTTTTTGTTTTTACTGAAAACAATTCAGAACTGAAATTATAGCTTTTGGGCTATGTTCACAACTTAAATATAAGCCTTGTAATATTAATAACTTCTAAATAATTGTATCTATCAATATGAAATAAAAAGCAATTTAAAGATAGTATTTTTATCTTTCTTTAAATATATAATAACGTATGTAAATACAAATGTTTAACAAATAGGCCTACAGTTTTATAATCCTTATTATTGTATACATTTACCGAGTTAAAAATCCCCTTCAGCATAGTTAGATAGGAATAGATAAATAGGCCTTAATGTTGTTTTTAAATAGTATGTTTTTTAAATTATGCATTTCTGATGTGTATCTAATTAATCAGCCTGTGATTTTTCACGGGGGCTTACTAGTGTTTATAAATAACTGAATGTGTGTGTGTTTGATGAATTTAGATTTAATATTGATGATGCAAATGATACTCACACGCGCAACACCAAATGTTTCGCCTTCGAGCAATGGTCGTTGTTTGTGAGACGAGCACTGCCAATTCTGCTCAAACGTGCTGGATTGTGTTTTTGCTTCTTGTTCGATCACGCTTAAATGTGTTTAAACGTGCTGTACAGCGTTTTTTCGTTTTGCTCCATCGTGCTCAAACGTGCTGTACAGCGTTTTGTATTTATGCTAGATAAGTGTGCGGTATTCCTATATTACACATAGGAAATAAATGTTCGAGCAAGTTTAAACAAAAACGTTTTAGCTTATAAAGCAGTTTTGCTGAATAAGTGTGCGGCCGTCCTAAGAGAGACAGCCACAATTCGTTTCTTCTCACTTGCACAAAATAAACAAAATACTTATTCCAGGATGTATAATTATTTGTAGGTGCTAATGTTAATTCAAATGTCGTTTCTTACTGAAGCAAGGATTTTATTCCAGTAGGTCCTAGTATGATAACTAGTTATAGTTTAATAACTAGCTCGTGCACCACTGAAGATGGCGACCTTTTCGTTGAATCGCTTTTGTGTTAATACAAGTTAATAAACGTATAAGTTGTGAGATTCCGTGTTCAAGTTTTATTCTATCAAGTTAATCTTCTCACAAATCAAGCTCAATATTTACTTAATAAGTTTCCAATGTTTTAGAGATACACTTTTAATAGGAAAATTAATTTGCAAAAATTACCAAGTAATATCAACAACACGAGTAAAGGCGAATTTCGATGGTTTTTTCTTTGGATATTCATTACTGACTAGTTAAAATACACTATATTATTATTAATAAAATTATGAAATAAATAATCGCACGTAGTGAATACATTTTTTTAAATACCTGTTTTAAAGTACTAAAACAACTGCGAAGTAGTGGTTTTAATATTTACTAAGTTGGGCGTGGTATTAACAAAACGATTTCTCCGCAATATGTCCCTACGATATAAAAGCATGACACATTTTATAATTTTAATTGAATTTTCTTTTGAATCTTTCTAAGATGGTTCTAGTTTCCTCTACGAATGAGTCATGGTTTATAAGATTTATTATTAGTTTATATTTTCCCAAGAGAATAGATTCTGGATTTTTATATTCATTTTTCATCATTTGCTAACACCAGTTAAATGAATTTCTGTACTCATATTACACTAAATTAAATACTTTGAAAGTAATAAATCAATGGATCTAATATCTATATAATCTAATTTAGTTCAAATGTTCTGATAACAATTACATTGGCTGTCAAGCAGTTACGTCATCCGTGGGTCTCAACAGTTGTTGGCATGTTCAAATCACGTTATTCAGATAAAAGATAATAATTTAGATTTTGTAGTACATTTTAATTTTAGTATGTTATTTATGGAGATAGGACGTAAGTTAAAATATGATTAAATGAAGTTGTAAATACAAAATATATAGCCTAAACGTTTCATAGGCAATTGTTTGATACCAAACGATGATAAAAGATTGAATACCAGTGTCCTGCAATATAATAAAACAATATTTCACGACAGTTATAGAACAGACAGTTCTAAAGTATGGAACAATTGTTACAGGAAGTTATCGCTGTTTTTCTGTAAAGCACACTCATAACTCAAATATTTTTCACGCTTTTGCGATATTTTGTATATAAATATTCCGATATCAGATAAATTCTGACAAGGTTATATTGAAACTGAAAAGTACAAATAAAAGTGAGTTTTCCCTGTACTTTTTATTTACCAACTTTAACTGCTTCTGCTATTACAAAATTAAAATAGAGGTTTTAACTGCACTTAGGTAATCGAATTTGATGCAAATGTTTATTTAAAAGTTACACTGATTTCGACCATAATTTACGTACAGCATTTCAATTGAATATATATGATACTAGCTGACCCGTACGGCGTTGCCCGTGGTGGTTGGTATTTTCTGTCTTTTTAACGTAATTAATTGTATTCTTTTTAAGTGTTCAGCCTGTGAGTGGTATTTGGCTTTTATATATATGTAGATCTTAAATAATAAAAACACTATTGTCATAATAATAAAAGATCTGAAATTATGGTTTTAGTAACTTTGATCCCACCAAACACCTCCTAAAATTTCGAAATTTTTCATACTCTTTCTTAGTGAGCACCTATGGCCCTAGAGGAAGCTACATACAAAATTTCATTCCAATCAGTTCGGTAGTTTTGAAGAAATCGTGATTTAATAACTTTGATCCCCCAACCCCCCTAAAATTTCGAATTTTTTAAACCCTTTTTTAGTGAAAACTTATGGCCCTAGAGGAAGCTATATACAAAATTTCATTTCAATCCGTTCGGTAGTTTTTGAGAAATCGTGATTTAATAACTTTGATCCTCCCAAACCCCTCTAAAATTTCGAATTTTTTCAAACCCTTTCTTATTAAGTACCTGTGGCCCTAGAGGAAGCTACATACAAAATTTCATTCCAATCCGTTCAGTAGTTTTGAAGAAATCGTTTTTTAATAACTTTGATCCCCCCAAACCTCCCCTAAAATTTCGAATTTTTTTTCAAACCCTTTCTTAGTGAGCACCTATGGCCCTAGAGGAAGCTACATACCAAATTTCATTTCAATCCGTTCGGTAGTTTTTGAGAAATCGTGATGAGTGAGTCAGTGAGTGAGTGGTATTTCGCTTTTATATATATATATAGATAAATATATAGGCTTATTATTAAATTGTTAGTATTTATATAGCTATTTTATTAACTTCATAGCTTATTCTAAAATGGTCAGATGTAGGCCTTACTTCCAATAAATGGTCATGAAATTAAATACCGTAATAATTGTTTAATATTTTGTTTCAAATACAAATTTTGAATTTAAAATATAACGAAAACTATTTCTACAAACCATTTCTATGGCTTACTTTTATTGTTTGTTTCATATTTCGAATTAAAAATATAATAAAAAGGAATTCATTCTAAAAACATTTTACTGCAATACATCAGCAGATGTAGCCAAATTGAGTTAGAATTCCAACGTATTTTGTAACTCTAATCTATCTTTTTGTTCGTATTATATAATCAATTTTGATAGAAGCATTGATTTAAGGAACTACTTGAAACATATAGGAAAATAAATTGTATCATAATTGAAATTCTCAGTTAAATTTAGAATTTTCTATTCATGCGAATTTATTGATCAGTTTAATTCTATTCAGTTTCGACAGTATGAAAGTTACTACAACCCCTCTAATAGTGTCTTAATGGTTTGTACTATAATATGAGTTAAATAAGACTACTTAAAAACATTTAATTTTTACGTTTATTTATCCAAAATCCACATAAACCAAAGATTATAAAACTAAACAATATTGTTATTAGCGAATTTCCAAAGGAAAGATGAGCTATTGCAGTGACCCTTATGGTGAGAATTAAGATCAGGAGTGATCAATACCAATCATGGTCGTCAAAACACATTTTGTGATGTCATTGATATATATCTATATATAAAAAAGCGAAATACCACTCACTCACTCATGACGATTTCTCAAAAACTATCGAACGGATTGAAATGAAATTTGGTATGTAGCTTCCTCTAGGGCCATAGGTGCTCACTACGAAAGAGTTTGAAATAATTGGAAATTTTAGGGGGGTTTGGGGGGTAAAAATTACTAAATCACGATTTCTCCAAAATTACCGAACAGATTGGAATGAAATTTGGTATGTAGCTTCCTCTAGGGCCATAGGTGCTGACTAAGAAAGGGTATGAAACATTTCGAAATTTTAAGAGGGGTTTGGGGGGCTCAAAGTTACTAAATATCGATTTCTCCAAAACCAACGAACAGATTGGAATGAATCAAAGTTACTAAAATCATAATTTCAGATCTTTTATTATTATGACAATAGTGCTTTTATTATTTAAGATCTATATATATATATATAAGCCAAATACCACTCACTGACTGAACAGTTAAAAAGAATACAATTACTTTGAAAAGACTGAAAATACCAACCTCCACGGGATTTATATA
This sequence comes from Philaenus spumarius, assembly GCA_018207615.1. Lineage (NCBI taxonomy): Eukaryota > Metazoa > Arthropoda > Insecta > Hemiptera > Aphrophoridae > Philaenus > Philaenus spumarius. The sequence goes on along the minus strand of JAGFPH010001243.1, from coordinate 282,169 downwards.
TACTAGGAGCTCCAACCATATTCGTATCGGTCACACCAACCCCGACCCCGAAAAGTGGCGAAGTCAATGCAAACTATAAATAAATATTGAGCTTGACTTGTGAGAAGATAAACGTGATAGAATAAACTTTGAACAAAAAATCTCACAACTAATACGTTTAACAATTCAAACGTGTTTCAACGTGAATTCAACTGTTTCTAACGTGTATATTCAGTGATGCACGAGCTACAATAGTCAAACTATAAATTACAATAGTCAAAATTATAAATTACAATATTCAAAACTATAACTTACAATAGTTATAGTTTGACTATTATAGTGCGTGTAACTCAAACGTGTTTCAACGTCAAAGTCGCCATATTCAGTGATGCACGAGCTACAATAGTCAAACTATAACTTACAATAGTCAAAACTATAACTTACAATAGATTATATTTGTATAGATATACTATAATATTTGTATAGATTAGAATAGACTAGGTCTATCTGGCCATTTTGAAATACTGTATTTCATTAGGTATACTGTATCTCATTTTGATCACTATACTAATATTATAAAGAGATACAATTCGTTTGTTTGTTTTTTGTCTGTATGTAGGGGGTAATCTCTCGAACTACTGAACCGATTGAAAAAAAATGTTTTACTAATAAAAAGCTTCATTATACCTGAGTAACGTAGGCTATAATTCATTTTGATAAAAACGTTCTTTATTTCAATATTTGTAAATTTAGTCGGAAAACATTCTTAGGTTAGGCCTAGAGTGATGAATTACCATAGTAACCAATTGAATAAAATAACAGATAAAACAGCTGTTTACTCAAATATTTCCATTGACACCTTATTTCACACTTTGAAACAACTATTTGTATTTCTAACTTTTAGGTTAGGTTTTTAATATAGTGTGGACCTGAGCCTTGATGGTTCTTTTAAACTTTATTATAACTGCTGTTATAAAATATACGAAATAATTTGAGTTGAAAATTTAAAATTATTTACCATCTTAGCTATGGGGTTATTATTAATCCCACACCTTTATTATAAAGAAAACATAGCATGATTATGTGTATGGAAGGCACCAACGGGATCGGCGTGCAGAGCACGCATGGCTTTCTCCTTGTTTATATAACTTGAAAATTATCTCTCTTCTATACAAAAACAATCTCTGTAATAATCAATTGTCATTCCCTTGAAAATATCATACTTTATAATAATCTGTGCCGCTAAGTTGACGAGCGAACCGAACATGGGTTTAGCCCTCTAGTACTTTATACATGTCAATGTATTTAAGTGCATAAAATGTAACAGTCATCTATGCTACACTCCTTTGTAACAGTCTCCTAAAATCGAATATTTTTATTCCTACCTCATCTACTTGTATAAAAAACTAAACCACTTGTGTGTTTTTAGTGTGGAACATTTCAGTTTCGTTCCACCTTTTCTGCCTCTTAGTTTACTCGTTTTACATGCTTATCATTAAGGGTCTGCTCCAGTAAACGAGAAATCAACCGGAAACGCAACCGCTTCTCCCTGTATCCCTATCTAAACAGTGCAATTTCTTGCAGCTGAACGCTTTGACATTGCCTCATTTCAAACCATTTTATAAGTCTATCTTTTGTAATTGATTGTTGAAAAAAAAAAACTGAATATTCTTTATAAAATTTCGGATCCGGCTTTGTACTTACAAAATGTCCAGTACATAACAAATCAAAAGCATTTAACCAAAAGGTAAATTGCAAGATGGATGCGTATTGTGACTGTGCTTAAAGTGAGACCTTGTAAACAATTTTATGATAAAAAATAAACGAAATAAATGGTTTGAAATTTAACATTGCTCTTATGGGATAAAAATCCAAGATGGCCGCCACTGCAGCAGACCCTTAACGGGACACTGAAACTTAAAATGCTATTCGTTAATGGAATTGCTTCCCCTCTGAGTTACTCGTGATTTCAAAGTTTGACAGAACACCGCCCTCAAACGAGATCCGATTCGTGGTTGTTTACCGCACTCTCCTTCGTCACGTAGTGTCAGATCAGGGCTATAGAATAGATCAGGCCCTGGTGTCAGATAGTGTCCACTCTCCCATGACGTAGTGGATATGTCTGTCAATGTAATTTCAATAGAATATAACAGAACTTTAGAAACTTACAAACTGCTAAATTAGAATCAGGAAAGAAAGTAAATGACTTTTTGCACATTTATAACTGCAAATAATTAAATACAAATATAAAAATACTAGGGAAAACCCCTGCGTGCTCCGCACGCCAACCCCCAATGGAACCTTCTAAAAACATATGTTATGTTTTATTTATAATAAAGGTGTAGGATTAATAATAACTTCAAAACTAAGATGGCAAATAATGTTAAATGATCAAATTAAATTATTTCTTATATTTTATAACAACAGTTATAATAATATTTAAAAGAATCAGCAAGGCTCAGGTCTACACTTTAAACGATTAACCTAAAAGCTAGAATTACAAAAATAATTGCTTCATATTTTGAAATCAGCTGTTAATGGAAATATTGAAGCAAATAGCTATAATATTATCTGTTATTTTATTTAATTGGTTGCTATGGTAATAAATGTAAATACATTTGTTGGTTTATCATTCTAGGCCTAACCTAAGAATTTTTTCCGACTAAATTTACAAATATTGAAATAAAAAAAGGTTTTTATCGAAATGAATTATAGCCTATGTTACTCAGGGATAGTGTAGCTTTTTATTAGTAAAACTATTTTTTCAATAAGTTCAGTAGTGCCAGAGATTACCCCCTACATACAAAAAAAAAACTTTACCTCTTTATATTATTAGTATTGATACTGATACATTTATTTAGGTGTTCCAAAACTCGATTTAACAGCTTTGTGAAACTGTTATTTATGTGAAAATGAGACAAATGTTCCAGAAAACAAAGGCCAGGAAACGCTTGGTTTTACATTTATCAACCTTTTTGATTTTTTTTACAAAAACATTTTATATTTTTTAGAGAGAAAGAATATTGAGTTAAAAATTAGTATAAATATTTGTTATGTAAATGTTTACCAGGGTAAACGAAATCTCAATAGCGTCTTATATATTTTAAAAGTAGGGGATGTTACCAATTTTAGGGACATTTAAAATTAAACATTTTAAATGCTGTCAATTTAAAGACAAACAAGACAAGGTTCTGAATTCGTTTTACTAATTGGTAAACGTTTACATAACAAATATGCGGAGCAAATTCAAACTTAATACCTTATCCACTTGAAAATATGTTACTGTACGTTGTTTTGTAAAAATAAATGGTAAACGATGCGTTTTCTGACCTTTGTTTAATGGAACTTTTGATCTCATTTTCTATTTAAAGAACAGTTGTAAAATTCGATTCAGCAGAGTTCTGGGACACTCTGTTTAAGCCTAAGTTAGTTTTGTTTCATTTTCAATTGCTTAACATTACGTATAATTGTTTTTATAGTATAATCTGTTCTTTCAGTAGAATTAGAAAATAAGCTATCAAATACATTTTAATTGTTAATTCCAAAAATATTTTTTCTGCGTATTTTAATTTTGTTCATTTTTATTCAAACACTTTACACATTGTTTTAGAAGGCATTTCACTATAAAAGTTATTATTCATTATTAGCGAATTTCCCTAGGAAAATTGAGCTATTGCAGTGGCCCTTATGGTAAGACCCAAGGTTGGGAGTAGGAAATGAGCACCGAAAATGGTCTCCAGAACACGTTTTGGGGTGTCATTAAAAATCGTATATGCATATGTATATATGTATTCGCACTCTAGCGGCCGCATTTTAAATCCGATTGGGTTCAAATTTGGTACACATGTTGGTTGTCTACGTTAGCCAAACAAAGCCAACAATTGGAAGCACGTTTTTTGCCTGTAAGTAACTATTTTTTGTGATTTTTTCCTACGAGAATGAATTTGTTTTTGAGTTTTTTCTACAAATATAAATCTAGGATGTTATTCTACACATTTTGTTTTTTACGCGGCCTTATAGCTCACTTGATTCCCCCAAAATCATCAAAACGTAAAATACCATAGAAGTACCCTGTTCAAAGCCATGTGATGGGTTCTACCGCGGGGTTGGCATGCGAAGCACGCAATGCGTTGTGTATTGAAGATACTCCCAATACGGGGGTTGGCGTGAGAAGCACGCAATGCTTTGTGTATTGAAGATACTCCCAATAAGGGGATTGGCGTGCGAAGCACGCAATGCATTGTGTATTGAAGATACTCCCAATATGCGGAATGGCGTGCGAACCATTTTGCAGCTGTTCAGCACCGTGAATAGACCTATTTCCCAAATTGTCGGTTGAAACCCTAAAACATAAGCCTGTAAACTTAATTTTGGAAATTTGCTCAACTCACGTCAGCGGTCCAGCTGCGTGGTCGAATTATCTTAATTTGTATTTGGTCTGTAAGATATATTATGTTCGTTTTTGTAAGCTTACATGTATATTATTCAAATTTAGTAAAATACTGATTTATAAATTGGTTTTTGATACAACATCCTTAAATGAATTCAAATATTGCTTCATACCTTCCTCTAAATATTAAGTTATTAGCTTTTTGTGAAAATAAGAAGCGTGATTTGAAATATTACTGACTCCAAGTAAATTATTATTAGCTTATTCGAGTCAAGTGTGGCGTAATAAATCATCGACACTTGTGTACTCTAATGACTTTTCTTACAGCACGCTATGTCTCTTAGCGAGAAACTAACAAGCACTTCAACTGTTTTAATGACTTATAATACTCTAAATAATTGGCTTTATATAAACAGATGAAGTAGAAGGCATGCTTTAGAGAACACCAGCCTCCTAGAGACATTCAAGAGGAAATCTGTATAGATTTTTAAAGTGTATTTACAGTATTCAATTATTTACTAAATAAAGCCATTATTGTTATTTAAGGTGTCTAAATAAACTTAATTCTTTCAAACAATTGCAGTAGAACCCCGGTTAACCGAATTCCGGGTTATCCGAAACGTTTTATATGCAATGCGGTTTTCAACTAAAGTACACTAACTCGTGGTCTATTTCAGTCTCCTTGTAGACGCTATACCTTTTTAAAAAAACTCAACGTTTTCATCATCAGTGTTAACTGTCATTCACTCAATAGAGGTCGTCAACGAAGAAATGTAATACCTTTAAAATAACGACACAAAACAATAAAATAAACACACTCGAACATAGTTGTTTTGGCGGTAAAACACGTGAACCGGACAAGTCTAGACAAAGGGGGATAACCTTCTATGCACTGAGCCTCGGTCGTTCTTATCCGTTGTGGCGGAATTTGTGGAATTTGCTCATTTGTGTTGGATGTCCTTAGGGCAATATCATGTATTAAATTCAATTTTAAAGAAAGCTGGACCTTGTGAAGGTCAGTTTTCACGTTTTTGTAGATCCGAACTCTTCCACAGAATCTACAAGAGTTTACTCCAAGAGTTTCTACCGAATCTTCTCTTTATCTACGTTTACTGTATCTCCAAGTTTACGTGGGTGTCTTTGTATTTACGGGGTTTTCAATCAAATGTTCTTCGAAAGCAGAATTTGTGGAAATAGTTCTTTTGTTCAAGTGTATTATAAATATTTGTTTTAAAAGAGCGTTCCGTCTGTATGTACAAATTGGGGCACTCGCTACATGTGATTTTGAATATGCAAGGCTTATCAATAATTTCTTCGTTTATGTTTTTTACTGTCTTGTTCAAAAAGTAGGATACTTTGTTAGAGGTGTTGAAAGAAACAGTAATTATCTCTTCGGCTAGTTCATACTTTAGGTTAGAGTTTGTCTTAATACTGTTCCGTATTCCATATACAACAGAGAACAGTGGCTTGGCTAACAAACAAAAATAAATGGAAAGGGGGACAAGGGCGCGGGAGACGTACGGCCATAGGGCAGGCAATGGTTTCAGCAAAGGCTTCATAAATTCTACCTGATCATTTAGTACAACGTTGGAGTCTTTACAAAATAACCTCTTATTCTCCAACAAAAAATAGCCAAATTGTCCCAGCCGTTCACGAAGTGATGCGCTTACAAAGGAACAGCAATTCATTATGTAGATTACCAAACAAGATAATGACGAAGTTGTTTTTATTTCAAAGCAATTTTTGTAATTATAATGCAAGTATTTCAATTTGAAGGAATATAGTAACCAGTACAACTTGCACGTATGAATCCAAAACAATTTAAATAGTTTCTTATATTTGTAATAATTTGAAATTCTAGTTGTGTTTATTTATAAATAAGTCAATGTTTAAAATAAAGTAATTTCTTAAGTAAACTGTTTAAGGTTTGACAAACATTTAAAGCTACTAATCAATAGATGTTGTTTCAACTGTACAACTATTACACTTGTAAACTTAATCATTGGGATAAATTTTGTGTTTTAGAATTTGTGCTTTTATTTTTTCGAAACAAATAATCCAATTAAACAAATATTGGAGTTTTCCTTGTAGGTAGAAATTTCAATCGAAACGTTTTATTTCCGTTTTTTCTGCATCTGAAAATGTTTGCTTTAGCACTCCGTTACACGGTACAATGAATTTGGTGAAACAAAATTTAGTAATTAAACTCTCTTTATCAGCACCTAAAGAGTTGAATCATTTGGCCATTTCGTTTCAAATACACACAAAACAAATAAAATCAATCCGTGTGCGATCGGTGTGTCTAATTGTTTGAGTAACGTTTGACCGCCAGGTTTTATACTGAAATTGTACTTGTTTTCTCAACGTTTTGTATTTACCCGACCCGTTAAAGCTTTTAGAGCCGGTGTAATAGATGCGGTTTATAGGTTAGACATCTATTACACTACGTTGACTTTCGTAAAACAACGATTAAAGTTTTAGTTTGGTTTGAATCGAATAAAACTTAACTTAGCTTTGGTGTACCGATTTTTTTTAGTTATAACAGTAATTTTAGACATTATTTGAAAAATAAAACCAAGAAAACAAAATGATACCTATGTACCTGTTTTATGCATTTAACTTTCCCTTTTTAAGCCTTTCTTCTTCTATTCCGTTTATTTTATTTTATTCCTATACGTTATGATTTTTTTCAATTTTCTGACTTTCGAAAGTCGCAAAGGTGATTTGCCAAACTTCGAAACTTTAATTGAACTAAATATTCCTGACTGTATTGTAGCAGACCTTTATTATTCAGACAAGGTTTAGGTGAGACATTTAGAATTTACTATCTAGATTTTACTTTAGGTCCTAAAGTTATATAATACTAGTAAGCCCCCGTGAAACATCCCAGGCAGATTAATTAGATACACATCAGAAATACATTATTTAAAAAAAATACTGTTTAAAAGCAAAACTGACTTTATCTACTACGCCTACCTAATTATGCTGACGGGGGGTTTTTAACTCGGTAAATGTGTACAATTAAAAGAATTATAAAACTGTAGGTCTATTTGTTAAAATTTTTTATTTATGTACATTGTTATTTAGTTGCAAACATAACCCCAAACTGTAATCTACATTATGGTTACATTATGTATATTACAGGTGATGGGTGAAATCAGCAGTTTAGATGTAGGAATGTTTCTGAAGTTAAAGGAATATATAAATATCTTTTCTTTAAATTTGTATAAACGAATATATTATGATAAAAGGTCGAATTTATATAGTTGTACTATAGTAGAGTAGTATTATATAGTAGTAGCACATGTCAAGGGTGCTCACAATCCTGACAGATGACACTGTGCACTGTTATAATAAAAAGAGATGTTTTTGGTTTAAAACTCAATAAATACTTACGATATTATTATTTAATTCTAAAAAAATGTCAGTAGAATTAAAACATGCTCAAAGAAAAAAAATCTGAAATTTTGACATTTTTGGACATTTTGTAAGTTGTGTTTGTTCCCCTCGTTATATATACAATAAAGGGGGAAAACACATTTCTTAAAATGGCGGACATTCTGTATACAGAAGGCAACTGAAAAATTCTACAGCCAATGATCTGGAATGCAATCAACTCAAGTTGTATCAGAAACAAACTTTGTTACTGTCTTATTGTCAGCAAGCCTTTGAACTTCATAGAGAACAATCCTTTCAAACCACAAACACAAAATAAAAGAGTACAAAATGTCCAAGTGAAAATTTTATCTCATATCGATTAATAAATGGCATATATTTAAGCCCATCTGTATTAGTTTAGACTGATATTCACTAGGTTTTAATACTAACATGGCAGTGAAGTATGTGCAGTTTTCCAGAAACTTTATAAATATATTTCCTCTGATATTTAATAAAATGCTTAGCATTATCACTTAAAGTCGGATTCATGGTGTTATAATTTTAAGCTTTTATTTAAACTATTTACAATCAGCATAAATATTATAGATTTTCCCTTGTAATGTGTTGTACGTATCCTACGCTTATTTAACTTTTGACCACAATCAATAAAATTGTGTGTGAAATGGAAATTTTATAAAGATTACAAAACACTTTAAATCATATTATTCTATACAATGTGACACTCAATGTCTATTCAATGTAAAAGTCTTGTAGACGTTTTACAAAATTGAGGCCGGGACGATTATATGAAACTTTTACAAGATCGCACTTATCAAGAAATTTTAAGTAATGCCTTTCAACTGCATTTTTTTTTTTTTTGAGGTTCACTTCACAAATAAGCAAATTAAAACTACAAAAGAAATCTTTAAATATATAATTCTTCTGTACGTCTGTATGTCGTTGAACTTCTCATAAACGGCTAAACCAATTTTGATGAAATTTTGTGTGTGTTTTTCAGTGGGTCCCTGGATGGTTTGGATTTACAATTGGAAGGGATTGAAATGGGGTTGGTACCATCATACAATAAATATAAATTAAACTAACTTCCTACAAACTATAAAGCAAAAATTATGTAATATGTAATATTATTTTTAAGGGACATACGAAACTATTTGAAATTTGATTACTTAAGTCGAAGGGGTGAAATGGAATAACTACCCTTAAAATTAAATAACTTTTTCTATATTTTCAAAAACTATTCAACTTATTTTACAACAATTTCACAATTATTTACACATATTAGTGGCAAGATTTTTTTTAGAGAATATCGTCACTACAAACAAGAAGATTTAAATGGGGTAGGACCCCTTATACAATAAAAATAAATTGCACTAAATTATTGAAAAAAATAATAATCTAAAATTATTTAATATTATTCCTAATTGATATAAAAAAAACATTTACAATTCGATTACTTAGTCAAAGGAATTAAATGGCATAACCATCCTTAAAGTTAAAGCAGGCAATAGCGAAGCATTGCCAGGTCCAATAGTATTATATACAATTATTAAGATAGTTGAACAATCAAACTACACAATCAAGTTTACTGAAAAATCAATACATTCTATCAAGAAAAGTTATACATTTTTCACAATAATGATTTAACACAAAACAATTACATTACGCAATTAATTGCAATAAAAGATTTACATTAAGAGTAAAAAAGAGAACAATTTTTAATTAATAGTCCCTGAGGGACAGTTACCACAGATTGCAAGCAGTCGCAACACCTTTAATATATAAATATATACAGGCAATATATATATATATATAAATATTTATTGTTAACCATTCTTAAGTGAAAAATGTTTTATGTATGCCATGGTCTTTTGTTAGCTTAAAGCTAAAAAGATAATTCCGATTGTACAAAGTAGCATACAAAGTTGCCTAAAATTATACATAGGCATATACATAAGGAAGACAATTTCCTTTAAATACTGTACTAAAAATTAAAGAGTAGAACTTCTGCTAAAATATGCAAGGTTAAGTTGTTAGAGAAACTGGTCAGTTGGAAATTGACGGTTGACTATTTATTTGGTTCCAAAACGTTAATCATAACGTTGAGTAATGAAGTTGAATGACTGAGTTGAAAGATAAAGTTGAATGGTAAAGTTGAATAGTAAAGTTCAATGGTTAAAGTTGAACTAGAATAAATCTGTTCACATTTCGATGTATTTAATATGTAATATGGCTACCATTTATTTTTACAATGTTAATTTCAAGTTAAGATAACAGTTTTTCATACAGGTTAAAACCAATGGTTTTGGTGCAACCTTTTGAGAAAAGAAAATTACAAATATATTTCCGTACCAAATAATATACTTTAATTTCAACATGAAAAATGTTTTGAATGCCATGTTTATGTTTTTTTAGCTTTCACAAGATATGTTTACAAGGTTTTAAAGTTTATAATTGAAAAAAAAAGTTAAAGTTATGTATAATTTCAAGAATTAAAATGAAAAGGTATGTAAGAAAATATTATATGTAAGTTTATTACAATTATGAGTTTAAGGCTGAATAATGGTTGCTATTGTTTTTTACATGCTTAAAGGCAGTAGCAGAAAATTCAAAAACAAAGGCAGTGAAAAATAGTTTCAATTTACCTGGTCTGGTGATTTCTTACTGCATGTAAGACATTTGCGGCCGGGTTAAAACCCTCAAAAAGCTGACTATAATACTCTTCAGTGTATTTTAATTCAACGTGCATGTATATTTAAAAAAATGTGTGTACAATTCTTACTAAAACTAAAAATAGGCTTATTATATACATATCATTATATCAGAAAAGCATGAATTTTGTATTTCATCTTAATATAATTGTCTGACTTTCAATCCAAAATTTTCACAGCTGTTTTGCACATTTTAAAAATTAAAAATTAATTTTTTAGCTATCCACCCACTAATAATATTTTCAAAATGTCACTGTTTAAATTCTAAGATACACAAAAGTTGCACAATTTCACGTTGAACAAAAAATGTAAAACTTTATTCTTCCAAACAAATTATTGTTGTTAAAAACGACCAGCGTCTAGCACAAATACAGATGTGTACAATAAATCAGCTGACTTTATAATAATACCAAAATTAAATTTTTTATCCCTTTCCACTCGAGTGTCGGGGCAGCCCCGCACCCTACTAATCCGCACGAACTCCTATGTCGGGCGAGCCCCGAACTCGATATGATAACGTTCTTTGATTGCATTTGAACAGACGTAGTTACTTTGATGACCCGACCGCTGTTGTTGAAGTTTGAGATATGCTGCTTCTGTGGAATTTTTTTAGGACCATTTGAGTTCAGTTTCTGTGGTAAATAAATCTTAGAAAATGTAATGTTTGCCGTCTTTGGCCGGTCTGTAAACAGCTGTCTGCTCTCGCCGATGTTTGGTTCCTACTTACTACCCAGCGTTTTAGCAATGGTTTTAGTGAGCTTATGCGTTGTTTAGTTTTGTTGTACTAGGTTATCGTGTGTAATTTCACACTTTATTTTTGAATATTGTTCTTTTTATAATAATAACAACTAGCTGGAAGCCGATCTACGATCTGGTTATGATCCCAGTGATAAACATACTCAATGCACAGTATTAAACATCATGGAAACTGCAAAGTATGTTAGGTTTGTGTGTTTTTTAATTTTATTTTTTTTATTTTTTATTTTGAAGTATATATCAGGTATGTAAGTGATAAACATACTCAATGTACAGTATTAGTATTGAATATAATGGAAACTGCAAAGTATGTTAGGTTTGTGTGTTTTTTTAT
>JAGFPH010001243.1:237222-249647 GCA_018207615.1 Philaenus spumarius | reverse complement strand
ATTGTCATCGTTCTTTGATAAGTGTGCAAAGTTTCAAATCAATCCGATGTTTTGAACTGGGTGAAAATAACGTCGTGTTCTGGGGATCATGATCAGTGCTCACTCACTACACCCATCAAAATTAATATTGCATTGTCATTGGTCCTTGATTAGTGTGCAAATTTTCAAATCAAGCCGACCTTTTGAAAGGGGTGAAAATCACGTCGTGTTTCCCACAACCCCATGACATCAGTTAAAAATATTTTAAAAATTGTAAGTGTTTAATCAAACAACTTGAAACACGGATATATATAAAGTCGTTCCTACGTTTCTATTAAAACCCTTCTTACATGCGCAGTACTTTACTATTGGTCAATTTAAGTCGGAGTGGAATAAGGTGTGTTTTTGTATAACTTCTAAATTATAAGTACAGAGAGAACGAAAAGGTGCAAGTTTGCGTATTAAAAATCTATATATAACTTGTATATAATGGGCCAGTTTACGCTCCGGAGACCTCTAAGAGCATGCCGGAGTACCCTAAGAGCTTGGAGCACTCTAGTACGCAAGATATACACGCATGGAGTGGAAAAAGGAGCAGGGCTATACATATATATATATATATATATATATATATATATATAAATATAAAATTGTTTTATAAATAAACATACTCTTGATTCCCTATCTTATGGTTTAACTGACAAAACAATCGGAAGAAGAGTAATAGTAAAGTTATGTGAAATAATTATTGGTTTGCACAACCAGGCATCCTATATGATACCAACATAGTATAAAAAACCATATTCAATATAGCCTATTTGTTTGCCGAAATTCTAGCCCAGTCGGTGTAGGTTACAACTACCAGTAATTTGCAATACGGCTGATTTTTTTTATAAGTACCTTTTAAAGTATGTAGATTAATATAAAAAAAGTTTACCAGTATCTCGATTTCCCAAAGTTAAAAAAAAAAAAAATCGAAAAACATTTTCTTTTCGATATTCCTTAATATTTCGAGTTGGGATGAAGATAAATAAAAATAAAAATACCACCGTGTAGGGGACGTAGTTTTCAATAGAAAAGGTCATATGTATTTCTTTCGTCCGAGCAATGGTTTGTCTGGAAAAAAATCGATAATGCAGGTATGTATTTTGCAGCAGGGGAAATCACTAAAAGGGGAAATCTCATTCATATATGAAGCGTTGGCTCATTCTAAATTGGCTGAATTTGAATACATCGAATTGAAACTTGTCATAGAAGTTGAAATATACATTTTAAACATTTATGCTGAGTCTTAGCTTGTTATCTTGAAAATTACCCGATTTAGAGCCACTTGACTTTTCGATTTTAGGAGTACCGGACCCACGAACTCGTTATTAACCCAATATTCCGAATATTGATATAATAAATATATTAGGACTTACCGTCTACAATATTCAATTTGCTGTCGTATACTACGGCCGTTCAGCTATTCAGCCATTTGAAGTTTTTTTTTTTTTATAGCAGGATATCCTTTGTCACTTAACGCAAAACACTCATTGCAGTACACTAACACAACACAATATTAAATAACACGATCATAGGCGTAAACAGGGGGGGGGGGGGGTTATAACCCCCCCCATTGTAAAAAATATTTCGCACTTTTTTTACGTTAAAATACGTTATTAAGAGTAACTTGTTTTCAACACTTATGCAAATTTCAAGCTACAATAAATTATCAATATATTGTTGACATTATTTTTGGTCGAATTGGGCACTGGCACATTATTTGGTATAAGATGCAGTATAGTGAATGACGTAGAACACACGGAGTTTTCGTCCGCCACAGATTATTTGCCGTCGCCATCATATCAACATTGGCGCTAAGGAAAGTATTAGAGCATACACATTGTTTGGAAAAATAAACCTATCGGTTTACCGATACCGCTCGCTGCCACTACAATCGACGGATTTTCCACCGTCTCCGCCGAAACAGTAGCGAACGTGGCCAAATGCACGCCAACTTTCCTTATTTTAGTATTTTTTCGTAGAATACTAACCTTCAGCCGCGTGAGTAGTTCGTCAAATGACGAAACCGACATTCTTAAATAATTGAAATATGTTTCTTTATAGTTCCTCAAATCAAGAAACGCAGTGTGCAATGCTCCAAAATCTTTTCTTCTTTTATTTATTGATTTGATAAATCCAAATAAGTATATTTTGTTGCTTCCTTTTCAATCGGCGACGAAATACCAATAAAGCGAGAGTTGCTCTCTGTTCATGTCAATAAAACATTAAAAGAAATAATATATTACATAACACACTTCATGATTAATGAACTAGTCACTTCAGTTTAATGAATCCCCATTTGGCTTTTGGACGGCGTCGGAAATTTTACCGCCCTGTGTGCACACTTTAAATTTTATGAGCGGTGGCGGTAACTAATCCGTAGCCGACCAAAAAACGCCGTGTGTGTTCCAAACCTATGGGGTTAGAGGCAGCGCACGGAAAGATTTGGTTGCTATTCTAAATTATTCTAAAATAAGCCTGAATCACAATTAGAAGTGGAAAATTTATATAATTTTAAAGTACTTTTGGGAAGCCTAAAACGTGTTATTAAAGCAGTAATAATTATTAAAACTTATTAAGTAAAACAGCAAAAATTTTTTTAAATTATTTAAAAAAATACATACCCCCCCCCCCCCCCGGTTATTATAACCCCCTCCTTAAGGTCGAACTAGTTACGCCTATGAACACGATACATTATTTAAAAAGTTAAAACAGAGTCAATTCAAAAAACTTTGTTGGGCCTAACACTCCGTAAAACAATATTGTATGTAAATTTGCTGTTATTATCTTTAACTTAACTATTAATCCTTCATCCGATTGTTTTAACACATCCGATAGGGAACTGAAACTACTACAAAAAAAGGTGTCTTGACACTTTTTGTTAAAACGTACGGGTTTTGAATAATTTAGGTTGGAAACATTTAACAGCCGCCATTTTCAAAAGCGTGATTGGTTACTTATTTTTCTTGAGATAGACCATTGCTTGGTGAAACTTCATGCCAAGTTTGAACTCAGTCAGTCAAATATTTCTCCAGATATGAATTATTTTGTAAAAAAACCAAAATGGGGCATATCTGGAAAAGAAGCGTTTTAGGACACATGTTTATAGGAACGTTTTTATGTATTTTTATGTAAGGAACCCGCTCCAGAAGTTTGGCGTCCTATTTACAATGTCACTGTTCTCAATGTTTAGTTGTAAATTTGCAGTTGTAGTTCTCAATTTGCCATAATGAAATCGAATGGCAGTTTCAATATTCATTTTTCATTGAAAAGTAGTGTTTAGAATAATATTCTTCTCGGTTTCCTATAGGCAATGAGGTCTGTCCCAACCAGATTGTATTCAAGTATTAAAAACGAGTAAAAATCTATTAGGCAGCCTAGCGGCATAAATCTGTACTTCTGAAACAATAGACAGTTTAAACAATAGACATCTAAAACAAAATTTTCTTTGAGACTGGACAATAATTTGCAATGGAAAAGAGTTATTAAAATCCGATACAAAACGGAATAAAAGTACATACTGCCTTATGATTACTGAACATAGAAAATTCTACTGTTACTGCAATTACACATATTTTGATTATTCTTTAATAGTTCTTCACACGATGATAGAACGAGGAACATTTTACTATTAAAGGAAAAAATAATAGCTTTTTATTGAACAGTTAAATAAATATCAAAATTAGTGCACTTACAAACAAAGCTAATCAACTGATTATCAAAGTCTTCAAAAAATAATAAGTATGACCTATGAAATATATTATCATAGCCTTAAAGAAATATATATGTAGTATGCATACAGAATATGAAGTGAATTATCATACAGATTATGAAATATATTATTATAGCCTTAAATAAATATATATGTAAATACTGTATTCATACAGAATACGAAATATATTATTACAGCCTTCAAGAAATATCTATATATAAAAGCCAAATCCACTGACTCACTGATCACGATTTCTCAAAAACTACTGAACGGATTGAAACGAAATTATGTACGTAGCTTCCTCTAGGACCATAGGTGCTCACTAAGAAAGGTTTCCAAAAAATTCGAAATCTTAGAGGGTGGGGGTTTGGGGGGTCAAAGTTACTAAATCACGAATTCTCTAAAACTACCAAACGGATTGGAATGAAATTTGGTATGTATCTTCCTCTATGGCCGTAGGTGCTGATAAGAAAGGGTTTAAAAAAAAATTAGAAACCTTGGGGGGGGGGGGGTTTGGGTGGTCGAAGTTACTAAATCACGATTTCTCCAAAACCACTGGATTGATTGGAACGAAATTTGGTACGTAGCTCTAGGACCCTAGGTGCTCCCTAAGAAAGGTTTTTTAAAAAATTTGACATTTTAGGGGTTTTGTGGGGCGGGGGTTTGGGAGGGGGTTAAAGTTACTAAAAACAAACCAAAGAACGGATTGGAATGAAATTTGATATGTACCTTCCTCTATGGCCATAGGTGCTCTTTAAGAATTTTTTTCAAAAAATGAGAAATTTTAGGGGACGATTGGGGTGGCCGAAGTTAATAAATCACGATTTCTCCATAACCACCGAACGGATTGGAATGAAATTGGGTATGTAGCTTCCTCTAAGGAGCCTAGGTGCTCAGTAAGAACGCTTTTCAAAAAAATAGAAATATTATGGGGGTTTGGGGGTCAAAGTTACTAAAAATCCCCATAAGAAGTACATAGTGTAATATATTTATTGATATAATATACGTTTTGTTAATGTGCATTTAATTTAGATTTGTCTATCCGTGCAAAGCTGGATCGGGCCAGCTAGTTTATGTATATATTCACATAGACTACGAAATATATTATCACAGCATTTAAGAAATATATATGCACATATACATACAAACCTAATCAGCTATGCTATTTAGGTGAAGCATTTGTTTAAGAAACAGAGATACAAGGATTTATACTTCAAGAACATTACTCACTCTACAGAAGGCCCTGTGTGTATAGTTATTCTACTCTACTATCACTACTGTAAGCTTACTCTGTGTTTTATGTTCAACTTCTAGGATTAACTAGAACGAGATATAGTAGCAAGAAAATACAGCTAGGTATATATTTTGTATCTCACATAGATTATTATCAGCTTCCGTTTGAATTGGTTCGACTAAATTTAAAAATAAAAAATTTAGAAAATTCAATGTCCGTAATAAATTAAAAAACTTTGCGAAAGGTTTAAATTTGATTATATTTCTCACTCTAGAGTCTAGATTAATGTGTTTAAGTTCAATTACTTTAAATACAAAAAATATTAAAAAAGAGAAATGCTCGAAAAATGTGTGAAAATATGTTTAACGTTAACGTCGCCATTTTTTAAATAAAATGACAGTTATGACAACGTCAAGTTATTTAAATATATTTGATCGGAACCTTCATTCTTTTAATAAAACAATACAACATGTTTAGGGAACCCGAACCAGTAGGTGAGGAAATTTGGCACAAAAATCCCCAAAACCTAGGATATTTGAGCAGTAAGACGGATTGAGACGTCGTATTTTGCATTCTCTTCGTTAGCTCATTTAAAAACTTGTGCACAATTGTTTTCCTTGAAACGGGCTGAAAATGCTTTTTGCATTGAAAAGTGCGTTCTTTCATCAACTGCATATTTTCCATCGATGGAAAAAATGCATATCTGCCACAAAAAACACCGGACCTATACGAAATTTTGCACCCGGGGTATATTTGAGTCGCGAAATCTAAATATCCTGTCCAAATTAGCCCCCTGTATACCTGGAGGTCAGGAAGGCACTAGAAACGTCATCACCTGGAGTTCCCGTTTAACTTACGGATAAATCAAGAAAAACTCGTGACAAGGGTTCTTTTTTTGGGTCGCTCGTCACGAATTTGACATCGGTAACCCACCCCGGAGAACCTGGGTCTCCGGACGACCTGACTTGTACCGTCTTCCCCTGGACTCATATATTTATAACATTCATTGAAGAAATATTTAAATTCTGACGAAAAGATTTTATTTTACGATTCCATTTTTGACAATGTTCCACCATTTGCAGCTTAAAATAAACTATAGTAAAACCAAATTTAGCCATTCGCCAAACTCCGGTCACTACCTTGCTATTTTGGGGGTGGTTGCCGCTCGCCTATTTTAGTCGGAGTCTTCAGGGTTGCATTGCAATCAAATATTTGTTTTCCCAGAATGTTTTCCACACACATAAAAACTACAGGTGTTTAATTAAAACAGTAGTATTTTTTTGCAAAAATAAATGCAAATTTATAAATAATAATTTTCTTTCAATAGCCTCATCTTGTTTGGATCCAAAAATGTTTTGAATCTGATTTTGAATTTAGTAAATAATTGTAATTTAGAAATAATGGACTTGTCCTGTTTGAGCTCAAATTTTGTTTTAATTTGGTTTGCACAAGGTATCACAAACATTAAACTAAAATGACAAAAAATAATTTCATCAACCCTATCTTTAAAATTTGTTTTTCAAAAGTGAATACCAAAAACAATATAGTGCATTGTATGATCGTAGGAGGCATCATTATGCAACTTAGTCAGAGTCCAAAATAACAATAAAATGTTTATATAAAGTTCAATTTTTGTAAATATTATTAGTTTATGTGTCTTATCTAATAGGGAAGGGCTGATCGGCTTCTTCTTTGTTTACTAGGTGATGGACAATGAGGTCAGAAACAAAGGGATTTCAACAAAATTTTGATTCAACTCCAATTGATTTTATTCCAAATCATTGAATACAAAGCCTACTGTAGTTTATTCCATATGCCGCAGGCAGTGTTGTTAATCAGTACCTTTTCCTGTTCATAAATGAGAAACACATTCAATTGCAATACCCATTGCCTTTGTAGGGAATACTTAGATTATACCGCTAATAATGCAACAATAATACCATTGATTTCTTGGGTTATAAGGAAATATTAGATAGCTCCTAAATAAATCAAAGGAATTTAGTATAATGAGGTCAGAAACAAAATTGCCCGTATGTAACTTAAGAATATTAAATCATATTAATAATAATTTATAATTTAAAATAATTCGACCACGCAGCTGAACCGCTGACGTGAGTTGAGCAAATTTCCAAAATTAAGTTCATAGGCCTATGTTTTAGGCCAACAATTTGTCAAATAGTCTATTCACGACGGTGCTGAATAGCTGCAAAATGTTTGGCACGCCATTCCGCATACTGGGATTATCTTCAAAACAAAATGCATTGCGTGCTTCGCACGCCAACCCCACCGTAGAATCCACCACATGGATTTGAGATGGGTGCTTTATGGTATTTTACTTTTTTGATCGATTTTGGGGGAACCAAGCGAGCTATAAGGTCGCGTAAAAGAATAAAATGTGCAAAATAACATCCTACATTTATATTTGTAGAAAAATCTAAAAAATTTGTTACTTCCGGTCAAAAAACGTGCTTAAGATTGTTGGATTTTTTCGGCTAACGAACTCGTCCGAGCGACGTAGACAACCAACATGTGTACCAAATTTGAAAGAAATCGGACTTAAAATGCTGCCGCTAAAGTGCGAACACATATATACATACATATGATTTTCAATGACACCCCAAAATGTGTTCTGGGGACCATGATCGGTGCTCATTTTCTACTCCCGACCTTGGGTCTTACCATAAGGGCCACTGCAATAGCTGATTTTTCCTATGGAAATTCGCTAATAAGGATGTTGAAGTATTTCAAAACCGAGAAATATTCGAAAACTTTTTAAAATGTAAATATAAACAAAGAATTCTTGAGAAAAGAAGAATACAATCGATACTATCTTCTCTCTGTAAAAATATAAAACATGGCCTTTGTTTGGTTCTAAGTAATCCGGGACAACTTTGACGGCTTCATTCACGAATACTTCTCCATCAATCATGAGCTCACAGCAACTAACGCTTTTTTACATATATTTTATTAGCGAATTTATATAGAAAGACGACCTATCGCAGTGCCTCTTATGGTGAGGCCCAAAGGTCAATGAGCACCGATCATGGTCCCAAGAATACATATTGAAGTGTCAATAAAAATTATTTATATAGGCCTATGTATTTGTAAATATATAATATGTATTATTGTAATTATTTATGTGTTTACACTCAAATCCCTGTATTTTACGTCCGATTTGGTCCAAATTTGATACACACTGCCACGGGCAAAAACCCGAGACAAATGGGCTAATTACTAGAATAATTAGGCCTAACATTAAAAGTCGTATATAGAAGCCAATAGGCCTAAATATGTAAATTGATAATTAGTAATAAGTAAAATAACACGTTATAAAGAGATATCAAAGGAAAATTGGGTGTAAGAAGGAAGTAAATAATTTAAAATAATTATTTTATAAATTGCAGGCTTAGCCAATATGAAAAGTAATAGTAGCCAAGCGGAGTGAATTATTCTAAGGGAAATCGACAGGATAATTCTTGTCAGGTTTTGTCGAATATTGCAAAACTCTGTCTGTTGCTATGCGCCGTGAAAGGCTACAATGTAAAATTTTAATATATTTTCAAAAATAAAAATAGTAGGTTATTTTAAAAGTAATGGGTAGAGGAGAAAAAGATGATAATAATCTAATTAACAGAATTGTTTTAATTAAGAAAATGAAAAAGTTATAGAGCAAAGACGTAGCAGAAAAAATGCTAAAATTCACAAATTTGAAAATTTCGAAAATCTAAAATGGGGATAAAATAAAGAATAAATAATTAATAATAATTAAATAACAATAAATTAATATAATTAAATATTTTTAAAGAAAAAGGCTCAAAAATAAACACATTAAAATAAATGAATAAATCGGGGGAAATAAGTTTCTACAGAAATAAATATGTATTAAATAAGATATAGTATATATGTTTTTGTAATATACCATGTGAGAAAAGGGCATAAACCAAAAAGGGGGGTTGCCAAATCCAAAATTCGAGATAGACATAGGATAGGCCACAGAACCGTGCCCGATGTGAAGATAGAAGAAAGAAGATCAGTTTTGGACGTTTGGAAACCAGACGAATAAGATAGAACCAAGAAAATTCGAATTTGGACAATTTTGAAGAATTTAAAATTCAAAATTAAGGAAAAACTAGCGAAGGCGATAACTGGAGAACCAGGAACCCTAGAACAACCACTCAAAGGAGGGAGAAAGCAGAAGATGGTCAGGAATCCAATGAGCTGCAGAAATCCAAAATCGGACCATAGGTTACAAAGTTAGAGCATTTTGAAAGTTTTGCATACAAAATTTAATTAAATCTTGTAAGAACCGGCAGTGTCTAAATAAACAGTACGGAGCGAGCTTGGAGAGATGACGTCATGCGACCACCACCGAGACCAATACAATTACTTATTGCACGGAAAGTTAAATAATTAATTATCTACGAAACTAAAGTGGATTAATTAAAATAAAGGCGTGGGAATTAAATTAAATAAATAAAGGAAGATTCTACAAGCTAGAAGGACCCTTTAAAGCACCAGAGAAGCGAAGTTGTCAAAAAGAAAAGAGTAAATCTCTTGACTTCGATTTCAAAAGTACAAGGTAGAGGGAAGAAAAATTAAATTCAGTTGCGTATTGGTAGTCACCCGAGAACCACGTATAGATCTGCAGAAGCAGCAAGTCGGTCGGCGAATATCACCAACTCCGGTACAGTTGAGCGGGCCGTAATAAATCGCTATAATTTAAAGAAGAAGGATCCTAAGGGATTGAAGAAAGAAATCATTCTACATCAAAGAAGAGGAGAGATCCTGAGAGGAAGGAAGAAAGAAGAAGATCAAGGACTTCATTCCAAGGCCTAAACCACCGAGGAGGAAAGCTGCGATCAATCATAATTATTTGTGAGTAACAAATAACCAAGCTATATAAATTTTAAATAATATAAAAATAATCCAATAATAAAATTTAAAAATAAATAATATTAAAATTAACAGTAAATTCAGGGGAAAGTGTAAAAGTAAAATCATTCAGGAATATTCCCTATTCTCACAATGGTATAAAAGCGTTTCAATATAAATATAAAAAATATCATATGTGTAAATATTTATAATATACTTGTTTGAAATTTTAATAACTGGAGAAAGATAAATAATTTGTTTTTGTTTTTTGAAATTAAAAAAGTTTAGTTTTCAAGTTTTAATTCCTTTTTATTTATAAATTAAATACCCTATACCATAAGTTAATCAGTGCTCTAAAATAAGATAGTGAATAAGGTTTATTATTTCTTGTGTGTGACCAAATAACTTCAAACGACACGACCCAGAGAGGGAGTCTGACTAGAGCTAGTATTTTTTATCTAAAGTGTATTTATTACAAACCAATCTTTTAAGATTTAGGAAAGTTAGCGTATTTCCTATTTCTTGTCCACGTATACGCGCAAAGTTATTAAGGGCAAACTCAAATTAAGAATAGAAACTGGTGAGGAGTGGCAAGTGACGTCCCAAAAAAGGGCGAAAAACCTTGCGACCGCGAGAAATTAAAAAATTTTAAAAACAATTGCGCGTGTGCGGCGTGGCAACACGTTGGTTTTCTATTGCTGAGACGAGTTCGTTAGCAAAAAAAATCCAACAACCGGAAGCACGTTTTTTGACCGAAATAAATTTTTGTGTGATTATTCTTAATAGAATGAAATGTTTTTGGGTTTTATCCAAAGCAATTTATAGGCTATTATTCTGCAAATTTTGTATTTACCTTATATGCCTTCTGGTTCCCCCAAAATCGATTGAAAAGTAAAATACCATAAATGTACCCGATTCAAATCCACCGTGGGGGCAGCTTCTGATACGAGGACGCAGGTGCTGGTCCGCTGCGAAGGAAGCGAAGCAGTCTATATTCCAAGGCCCCAAGGTCAAGGTGCCAACCAGCGAGCATAGAATACAATAGAGAGGCCATCCCATACATAGCAGTAAGCAGGGTGAACGCCATGTCAGCCATCTTTGATGTGTGTAGAAACGTTGTTGGGCCCATAAATGCGTAGTTCTGTAAACAGTGCTCGCCTTGATAACACCGTCATTTCAACGACTTAGGATGGGTCAAAAATTACCAAATTTTATACATAGGTAGGTGGATAATGAAGGAAGGCAACTGTTCGTAGAAAGTGTAATACCTATTGTGTTTTTATTGAAATAATAATTAAAACTAATCCTTTTACATTAAATTAAATTTATGACGTGGAAAAGTTTAAGATGGTACGAAAACTTATGCAGAAACTACTTCCGTGCTTAAGGCGATCCTCTGCCATTAAACCTAACATTCTTATTTATAGTAACTATTGCTTTTTCTCTCTCTATCACTATTCCTGCATTAACAATACTCATATAGCTGGAATATGACAAACATTATTTGCGTTACGTAAATCTATAAAAATAAACGGTACCAGGAACTGGCACATACTTTCTCACAAACATATTGAAATTATTAAACAGATTCACGGTGACTTGTAGGGTGGGGTAGAGAGGTGATTTTGTATTAAAGTTGTTTTCCCATAAAAATCCATAAAATAACGGAAAACCCAACTTTTCTCAAAAATGGCTCTAACGATTTTGATTAAAATTTTACAGTTTATAGTACTTTAGGTCCCTAATAAACTATAAAATTTTAATCAAAATCGTTAGAGCCGTTTTTGAGAAAAGTAGATTTTTCCGTTATTTTAAGGGTTTTTATGGGCAAATTACCCTTAAAAATAAAAAATTCCAAAAATGAAAAAAACGCCGGGAGATACCGTAGATTAGTACCTCTATACCAAATTTCATCAAAATCGGACGACTGGTTTAGGCTCTAGGTCTGATAACATCCACACAGACACACAGACACACAGACACACAGACACACATACAGACACACACACAGACATCACTCCGAAAACCACTTTTTTAGGTTCAGGGGGGCCCAAAACGGATATTTCCACCAAAAACTCAAACTCGAAAATTTTTACGAATACAATACTTTCTCCATATATTATGGCATAGGGGGAGAAAGTAAAAATTGGTGGGTGTGTATTTTAAACTTTTCAATATTTTATTTGTTTTTTAAGTTAATTTAAAATATTCGGTGAAACTTTCATCAAAGATCTTTCGTCAAATATTTAAAAAAGTTTTATAAAAAATAAAATGTTTATATAATATAACGTGTTGCCTTGGACTGTTTAATATATCGTAATAAATTATCTCGAAAGAAAATATATTACACTTGTTCAATTTCATTGATCTGCTGGGTTATTAACTAGATATCCCCAAAAAACACTTCGCGTTAAAAAAAGAACGCCAAGAAAGCTCTTAAAAAAAAGAATGATATCATAAATAGGTCGCCAATATTAAGTAAATATATGTACGAGTAACTATGTAATGATAAACTAATAATATTCTTTGAAGCAATATATATTAGGAGATTAAAATTTAAACGAAAAACTTTTCCGCTACAAT
>JAGFPH010001243.1:208925-236822 GCA_018207615.1 Philaenus spumarius | reverse complement strand
GTATTGTTTTATTTTATATGAGGTTGGTAAACTTTTAAATCAAATTTTAAGTAAAGTTTATAAACAGGTTTTGATTAATTATTATTTTTTGTGAAAATAAATTTGTTAATTTGTTTTAAGTCTCATTGACCGGAACGGCTCCTAAGGCGGCATTTTTGGGCCGAAAATAATTTTTCTTTTGAAATGACTTCCGATATATATTAACACCTAATTATAAATATATTCATGCATCTTTGATAATTAAATTTTATGTCGCTTCAAAATTACATCTCCCTAGGTATATCCCTATATATTTTGTGAATGGACACTGAAATTGCTTATTATTATACTATAATATTACTTTTCCTAGATATAATAAATGTGATAACATACGAAACACGTTAAACAAGAAACATGTATTATTTATTTATCAATTATATTAGCACATTAGCTGACCCGGACGGCGTTGCCCGTGGTAGTTGGTATTTTCAGTCTTTTTAACGTAATTGTATTCTTTTTAAGTGTTCAGTCAGTGAGTGGTATTTGGCTTTTATATATATAGATCTCAAATAATAAAAGCACTATTGTCATAATAATAAAAGATCTGAAATTATGATTTTAGTAAATTTGATCCTCCCAAACCCCTTCTAAAATTTCGAAATTTTTCAAACCCTTTCTTAGTGAGCACCTATGGCCCTAGAGGAAGCTACATACAAAATTTCATTCCAATCCGTTCGGTAGTGTTGAAGAAATTGTGATTTAATAACTTTGATCCCCCAAACCCCCCCTAAAATTTCGAATTTTTTGAAACCCTTTCTTAGCGAGCGCCTATGGCCCTAGAGGAAGCTACGTACCAAATTTCATTCCAATCTGTTCGGTAATTTTCTAGAAATCGTGATTTAGTAATTTTTACCCCCCAAACCCCCCTAAAATTTCCAATTTTTTAAAACCCTTTTTTAGTGAACACTTATGGCCCTAGAGGAAGCTACATACCAAATTTCATTCCAATCCGTTCGGTAGTTTTGAAGAAATCGTGATTTAATAACTTTGATCCCCCAAAACCCCCTAAAATTTCGAATTTTTTCAAACCCTTTCTTAGTGAGCACCTATGGCCCTAGAGGAAGCGACATACCAAATTGCATTCCAATCCGTTCGGTAGTTTTTGAGAAATCGTGATGAGTGAGTCAGTGAGTCAGTGGGTTTTCGCTTTTATATATATATAGATTAAAGAAACATTTTCACCATGATAATGTAATACTAATAATATTGATTATAATAAAACGGTGGCTCACCTTTATTTTACTTTTGAATTACCCTTTTAGTTAGTTCTTTAAAATTCATTAGTTCTTTTTCTCAAATGTAATGATATATATATCTTTAGCTGAAGGAGGCCACCTATCATGTAATATGTTGTTGTCGTCAGCACCATAAAACTGATTTTGATATTTTATTATGCTGGTATAGTGCCCAGAAGATATAGTTTATCCATGATAAAAATTGCACTTTTGAGTATGCTTTCATTGATTTTGACAACATTTGATGAGAGAGAATTAAGTTTAAAATTTTTGATTTTTCCTATATTGGTCTATAGTTTTAAACTAAATATAAGAAATTGGCTAGCAGTTTTGATTTCAATTTTTTGGAATTGTGTTCCAACAGATGAACATGATGGACAAGTTGTATTATCCAAGTTGTCCCAATCTTGAAGATTCAGCAGATCTGATATAGTTGCTTTGTTGGTGTTAATGGACAGCGGCAAATACGAATTCATCTCATCTTGTCGCCGAAATTCATAAAGACATCTTGAGCATTTTACCAGCGTGCTTAAAATCACCTCAAAATGTTTAATTAAAATATCATATTTACAAATTAAGTTTGAACAAAATTCGCTTGCATCTTGTTGCTGGTCTAAAGTAAACGGGACACCAAGTTGATCAAGCAAGTCTTTACAATTCAGTAGGCCTACATTTGAGAAGTAACCAGCTGCCAATATC
Organism: Philaenus spumarius; assembly: GCA_018207615.1. Classification (NCBI taxonomy): domain Eukaryota; kingdom Metazoa; phylum Arthropoda; class Insecta; order Hemiptera; family Aphrophoridae; genus Philaenus; species Philaenus spumarius. The sequence continues at coordinate 234,849 of JAGFPH010001243.1, read as the reverse complement.
TTCATAGGAGGATTTCCGTCCAGTTCAAGCAATTCTAGAATAATGGGCCTCCATATGAAAAGTGCCTGCAAGGTTGCATTTGCATAGCACGAAACTCCATCACCATTACTGAATCCCGAAATTGGGATGTAGTCATTTATTTGAAGCATGATCTCTTGGTCCTTTAAATATTTGATTTTGCCCTCCTTCCATACAATACCTTTGCGTGAAGTAAACCTACTTTGATGGACCGATATGTGTGGAAAATCTTTCCGGTATTCGCTCCGCAGTCTATTATATTCAATAATTCAAGCTTTAGCAGCTTTACAATTAGATGGGTAAAAATTTATCAGCTGGAGACCAGCCAATGTTGTTACTCTTGAAAGAGGTACATATGTTTGACCGGGAGCAATGATAGATTTGAAAATATCTGAAATAGCTGAATTGATTGAAATTCCTTGACATTTATGCACTGTAATGGCATATGCAACTGTTAAAGGGAATTGCTTACGAAAAATAAAGGCTTTTATAAATAGCTCAAATTTTGACTATGTCCTTTCAACATCATAACACCTGTTTCCAAACATTACTTGAACACATTCTAATTTACCTTCAGTGTCATATTTAAAATTTTGCACTATTCCAAGAGAACCACTAAACCAGTCGTAACATTAAAATTTCTATTTAGCATTACTCTGCAGTTTTTTTTTAAACGGCTGATCAACATCGTAATGACATAATTTACTTACAATGATTGTGCACTTCTATTTCTTTAAGACGTATTACGTTTTTGTTCACTGATTCCTATTTAGGCATTCTTCTTTCTAATTCCAAACAGATATATATACACACAAACACACGAAGGTACTTCCATATTTTTCATTAATATTTTTTCGATATATTTGCATAATTTGTATGTTTTGCGTTTTTTCACTAATTAATAATAATAATAATTTGTACTATAATGTAGTACTAAATAATTATATTAATATTTAATTGCATTGTTAGTGGGATTTCAAGAAATTATAACATTAAATTAGGTACTTACCATCACACAAGTCATATTTTCCAGGATTAAATAAGATAAAAATTTAATTATTAAAAATTGTCAGTTACAATTTGATAAACAATGCTCTGTTAGAAAGTTAAAAACTAAATCAACTCCTGTAATTAATTACTAGCCTAGGTACATCCGATAGTAACAAAATATTATAACAGCTGATGTCACCCATCATCTGTATACCTAAACAAAATCTAGCCTAGATTATACTTTTAGGTTATGTTTACAATCAAAACAAACTTCTTGTAATGTCTGAATGTTAATTGTATTTTGTATATAACCTAATGTAGGCTATAATAATATGTTATATAATTGCCATTGACAATATAAAATGCATACAACCTTTTATTATCAATATAATATTAACGTTTACCAAATTTAAAGAAGAAATACCTATTCGTTTAGCTTCGGAAACATTCGTACATCTACGTCTGTAACATTTACAAAATCATATGACTAATATTACTCAGTCTAATGTACCAATCTAACTTACATAGAAAAAACTATTTCGGCGATATTTTGAGTTTCGTTGCAGCTACCTTTATTTTTCTTGTACGTTATTCATCTCCATTGAAAGGAGATGTGTTTAAAGCCATCACCGAGCTCTCTACTCGAAAAGGTGAGGTAGTTATTGGGTCTGACAGAATAAGCGGGAAATATGAAAAAAACTATGAATAATTTTTTGATGATTATCTACTGTTTTTAATGGCTCGAAAAGGGGGTTTAGCTTGACCTAGAAAGTTGAATGAAAGATCAAATCACCTAATTTTACAACAAATAATTTGATTTTAAACTAAAATTTACCATTTTAAATTTTTAAAATGGTATTTTTAAGTGGTCAATAACATGGTAGCTATGTTTTCCGTATGTTATAGCACTGCCGTTTTTTTTCTTGGCGTTCCGCAAAACGGCCGTTTTGCTTGATATTTGGGGTTTTGTTTCCTTTCATTATTGTATTATTATTATTTATTAATTATAATTAATTAAAGAATTACAGTTGGAAAATCGTGATTCATAGGATAATATAACGGGTTTTAATATTTCAAAGACAAATTTTTAAAATACATGTAAATATACTTTTACAATAAAGTAAACATAATCGAAGTCTCTTAAAAGTTAAAAAAAACATAAACATAGGCTATACTGCCAACTCCAATGTTACAGACCACAAAAATTTGCAATTTGTTAGATTTTTGCCTTGCATCCCGGTTCTTGTAGGTTCTAAAAAGAAGAATTCTTTTTCATAATTTAAATTTAAAGTTTTCACAGCTTCAATACTTCTTGAATTTCGCCACCGTATTGCAATTATAAAAAAAAAGAAACACAAGAAATTCACTATGCAAACTGATTGAACTTATATTTTGAGGTTAGGAGGCCACCTAAAAAAAGCGTACTATATTAATATTTTATTAATTTTTTTTAATCTTTGACATTTTAAACTTTGACAAAGGTTTAAAAAAATAAAATATTAATATAGTACGCAATTTTTTTAGGTGACTACTACATGTCTAATGTAACTGAAGGTCCCGTTTTTGTTTGTTTTGTGTATATACATTATCATCTATGTTTTGTACGTTCTGAGTTAAGTGCAAGGAAAGTGTGCTTACATAAACTGTTTCGTGTAAACTAATTATAATTTAGTGAACAAGAAGCAGGAAGAGAAGATTAAACCGTCATATCACCGGACCGTTTCAAGGTACACGTCATTGTATTTACTTAAACATAGTCATAGATGTGTCTTTTATTGTTATTGTATTAATTTAATGCTATTTAGTTTTCAACAGTTAAATTTCCTGGCCTACGAAACATTCTAATAATTCACTGTAGATCATCATTATTCACTTGTATATAACTCCAAAAATTATCTATATATTTAAAAAAATTCCTGATTTTAGTTCACTCACTTCCTGAAGTTAATACTTAACCGATTTTGATGATTCTTTTTTTTATTTAAAAGATAATTTCCAGTTCTAAGTCACTGTGAAGCTAAATATTTGATTTACACTGTTATTTTAGTTTTATTCCGAGTTTTAAAAATGAATCAGTAGCCTATGCTACAACTAGGCTAAATAGGAAATACTGTAATTTGATTTTAAACAGCTGATAAACTAATTGAGTTTCAAATAAATAAGTTGTTTACTTTAAACTTACTCAAATGTCAACAGATGATTTGATTTAGGTTATGTTATTGTTGGTGTGTTTTAGGTCTGATTTGTAATGTTTATTGTTGATTCAGTAATCAGCTGTAGTCTCTAATATTTTCATTGACAGTTTATTTCAAATTTTAAATCAATTTTTATTTTAGGTTTTTATTAAAGTGTAGACCTGAGCCTTGCTGACTATACAACGGGTTCCAACGGCACACAACGGGTTCCAACAGGGAGTTGGGGGGTGGGGGGTTGGCGTGCGGAGCACGCAGGGGTCTCCCCTAGTAACTATTAAACTACGAAGATGAAACCATTTTTAATGATACCAAATCTTTTTTCTTACAGTTGCTATGGTTGGATTCTTAATGGCATAGGGTTTGCAAGTAACTCCATTTTAATTTTTAATAAATTGAAGGTAAGCACGTACAAGTTTTCTAGTATACCTTTTTACTTCCAGGAGACTTATTTTCATGGTAGATACAATATCGAAGTTTTAAAATTTGACGTAAACCTTCTAAATATCCTCTTAAATTTGTGCATAAAATATTTTTGACATTGCCTACTTTTACGACAAGGATGCTCAAAATAAGTAGCATTAGTTGCTGTATACAGGTTGCAAAAATTTCACGTAGACCAGCTTTTATAAGAGCTTGATAACTTACTTAGTCCTCTGGACAAAGAAAATGTTATTTTATATTGGTGATTTTAATATTGACCTTATTAAAAATACTCAAGTTAGTGACAGTTATTTAAATATTATGAGTAAATATGACTTTCTGTCGCTCGTGAATGAGGGAACTAGAGTAACAAATATAACCTCTACCTGCATGGACTATTTATGATAATGCTTAAAGCAAGTAATTTTAAATGTTTACCTTTTATATTGAATTTGGATATCTCAGATCATAGTAATCATAGTGGTTTAAAAAATTAATGTGTGAATGATTGTTATTGTGAAATTATTAAGAATGTTGAATCCATAAAGTACTTAGGTTTGTTTATAGATCAGAGGTTAAACTGGAAAATGCACGTTGATAAATTGAAAAGAGTTGTTTGTAGTTTCTATCTTTTAAGAAAATGTGTGTCCTTTATAGATGACTAAAAAAATTACCATGCCTTAGTGGAGTCCAGAATTCAGTATGAATGTTGACAGTTCATGCAAGGTTTGGGAGACATTTACTTTCAAAATATTAGGCCAATAGTTATACAACAGAAACACTTCATAAGATGCATACTAAAAGTCCCACATATATCAGAAATTCACATTCTTCGCCACTGTTTAGGCAGTTAGAACTTCTTCTTTCGAGACATTTATGTACTTTGAAAGTATTAAAATTATTTTATCCCACTTCTAAAGTGGGCAGAATTTATATGTTGAGAATGTATACCGAAAACTGCAATCTAAATATAGGTAATAGAGTGTTTAAAAAAGGTTTGTGAAATTCTAATTGGACTCTGCACCAAATATTTTCAATAGGATTCCCGCGTTTTTAAAAGACATGAAATCCAAGACAAAAAACCTGGTTATTTTCTCTGGATGATGTGGAGTGTTTTTTAAAGTGCTTGTTTGATGTTGGTAAATCTTTGTCATTCGTTGAGTCTTGCTGCTAGTGTTGGCTTTTAGTTAGGATAATAATTTTAAATCAATGTCTACAGGTGCGAAAATTTTTGAATTTTATTGTATATTTCTTTTTAATTTATATTGCATTTCATAAATTCCACCTTTTAACTTTATGTAATAGCACTTTATTTTTTAAAATTATTATAGTCATTGTTAGCACATTATTAGTTTGCTTTATTTCTTTTGTTGGAGAGTTCGAAACATTCTCAGCCTATAGGGCTTCCTACATTTTTTATAGAGAATATTGTATTATAATTTATTTAATTTTTAAAAGTTTTTTTTCATATTGACTGTATTGTATTATCTCTATGAAAAATAAATATCTTATCTTAAAAAAAAAGAATAAAAATGTTTTATTTCACCACGATTTTAATTTATTTTATATATGTTAAGAACGAATGTACAAATTACATTACGTTTAATTAAGTTTTAGATTGATTGAAGTAGGTATGTATGTAGTGACATGACATTCCATGGGAATTAATTAACGAAGTTCAAAGAGAAAGAAGAAATACCTTATCTTAAAGGAGCATCTAACAGTAATGACATAAAGATTTAATTTTAATTAACATATACTGTGCTGTACATGGCCGAAGTAAGATTTTTTAAACATTATAAGATTAGAAACATAGGTATTGTATCTGCAGGTTTTAATTTATTTTACACGTTACAGTTAACTGTATTTACGAATAAAAAGGAAACTGTGTAAAGTCTATGTGAGCAATTTAGGGACAAGCACGTTTGCTAAATAATCGTTTAGGTGATAAAGCACACCAAATCATATTCCCATCTGTTTTTTTTTTATTTTATTGCACACATGCCTAAACTTTGAATTTAAATTACCGAATTTATATATTTTTTAATAACAATTTTGTGTGTAGGCCTACATAAACAAGTAACTTATATTATCTTCATATAAAACACAAATGTTTCAAGATCCACATGTGTGACAAATAATAGGCATACACTGAATAAAATAAAATTTCGAATAAAAAATACACAAACAATAACTAAGTTAGAATAAAAATATGTATAACAAATTTTATATTTATATAAATTTACGGTTTTGAAAGAGTTTAGAATATTTCCTATTTCTGAATTTTTCCTATCCAACTTTAGCGATTTTTTGTTGCTAGAAATAATTTTGCTATAATAATCTAAAGTTTTCCTTCTTATATTGAAACACTACTTAAACAAAATGAATAGTATATAGTCCATTATTGTCGTTCATTCCCAGTTTCAGATATTATGAATACATGGTTATAGATACATTGTTATACGTCTTAGATATCCTTTTTAGTGCGACATCACTGACGGCACCTTCAGGCTGACAATGAACATAAAACACTAAGCATCATTTGCAAGCAAAAAAGTTGTAAAAACGTTATCGGGTACTTTTTGTTGCACGAACGTTGGCGTCGCGAGGCAGGAGAAATTATAATAAGATGACCAAATCATGAATTGGAAACAACGGGATACACGAGGGGGGGGGGTCTGGGGATACATCCAGATAATAAAGGACTAACTATTCATGTCCCTGAAGTTAGCCCCGCCATTTATCGAAAATTAAAAACATTAAAGTTGTACTGCGTTGTGGTGCTTGTGTCAATAATTCAGTTTTGAAAATAACGGATTTATAAACAAAAAAGACATTTTGCAAACAAAAGTTAGCCCCGCCATTTTCGCGAATGAAAGATCAACGCTTGCGCCGTATTGTAGGCCTACTCGATTTGAGCTGGTTGTGCTACACACTCTGTTTTGCAAAAACTCGGCTTCATTGTCATAGCGCCACTTTTAATATAATTCCATTCTTTGGAATACTCCTCCATGAACTTACATTGACGCCCGGGCATAATTAGTGTCAATATGAGACGATAATATAAAATTAAAGAATAAAGTTCAACACCAGTCACTCTGACTCTGGCAGGGACACTTATCCCTCGCGCTCATTGTCGTCTATTATAGATTATGAAGTTTCAATGATTTGAAAATGTGTTTAATTTTAGTATCCAACGTAAATACTCGACATTTAGGCGTATCGAGAGACTTTTTTGGGACACTGAGTCCGATCGTGAAAAAACAGGACAATTCCGTTTTTACGGGATGTTTGGTCACCCTAAATTAGATTCAATTGATAAAACAAATTGGAGGAAGGATATTGTTAAGTAATACGTAATCCCAGTGATATATTATCAAAGATGTGGAAGTCAATTCAATAATTCAATAAATCAGGCTTATACCTCTTTTTATACTATCATTTAGCTTACCGCTTATGAGATTGCCTAATCGTAGTTAGACAGTAGATGCAGAATCGTTATTGGAACTTGGAATACGCGAGAAACCCTAGTTTTACCCCCCACCATAAATTACGCGTTTCTGCATAGCCACCTCTAATATGAATTTCTAAATTCAATATTTAAATAAGTATCGAAATATTCATTATTAGATGTGGCTATGGTTTCTGTTAATCCCTTACTCAGCACTCAGTACAGTGATAAAATAAGCTTTGCGCAGGACTGTAGCCTCTAGCCGGGTTTTACTATGCTGTGCTAATAGCCTCACAGCCAGGCCCATGCGTAAACCTCAAGTGCCGAGAACGAGCGATTTAACTGCACGAGAACTTACTACGATTGTAGGGAATTTTTGTTTAATAAGATGTAACACGTGGCAACACTTTTAATCAGTCTCACCCTCAGCGGACACTGCCTTTCCTCGAAGCTTTCTTGTTTATTCTGTAACGTGTTTGTTTGAACGTGGTTTAAAGTAAATAAACCAAATCAATAATAGTTTGTATTTTGCCTTCATCTTTAACTCTGTAACTCGTTTCCTGGGCATTAGTTTGTAAAACATTTTCCGGGGGAGGAACCACAGCCACTCAAGACTCGCGGTAATATTGCCCCTGGCAAAATTTTCTGTCACGTCTTATATTTGCGATAAAAATAGCCTATAATAGCCGCGGCTGGTTCTACCACTTGATTGGATAGTAATTTAATATCGCCCGAATGTTGTCGGACCTCAACTTACCGGATTTATTAAATCATACATATTATTTGATTTAAATTTAAATTTATCATTTAATATAAACATATATTCACAAATAAATTAAACGAAAGGCAAACATTTATTTTATTAAGATATTTTGAAAAAGTAATCTCGAAAAAATGTAACTATTTACTGTGTGTGTTAAATAATCAAACACGACGTTTCGGGAATACAAATCAATTCCCGTTCTCAAGTGACTAACTTTAACGGTACATAAACCCAGACAACTAGGCCTATGTAAGGGTGAACAAAGTAAAACTACAAATTATTACTAACCTTAAATATCTACGTGATATATCTCAGAGCTAAGACTGAGAAGTCAAACACACCAACCACAGACAAAACACAATTCAAACACTAAGCACACGCAATTGATGGCAAACGTCTAGATGACAAGTTGGAGTGAGACTGACAACTGGCCAGAGTATTAAGGCGTGGCCAACAGGAAGGGGTAGTTCCCTATTGTTTCAAATAGTTCAACTGTTTCGCACGGGAACGGGTTATAACACCACGTGGTGATTCCACTGGTAAAAGTTCAGCATTTTTATTAGTCGGTAAAATTTCTCTTTTATTATAATATGGTTATTATAATCAAATTTTAGTTATTTTTTTAATAATGGGAGCCATATTGGCCTTACTTCAATGCTTGTTTGTCTGATATGGTTGTCCGCTAGTTTTATATATGAGGCTTCAATTATTTTACGTTTGTAAAGATTACTTTCCCGGTGTATGATTTTTGCCTCTTCCCAATTGAATTTGTGATTTTCGGACCATATATGTTCTGCAATTTTCGATTTATCGACTAGGCCTAACCGTACATTATTTTTGTGTTATTTTATTCTAATGCTTAAAGGTCTTTTTGTCTCGCCAATATATTGCCTATCACATTCACAATGTCCGAACAAGTCATTATAATAAAATTCAACATCCATCATTAACTAACAATAACTTCAAACAGAAAAGTATTTAATGTGGTTGTTTGACGACTATTCATGTTAATAATTAATATAAAGAAATACACGAGAAACTTGGACGCTTTACAAATTTACCAGATATTATGAAATGAAAAAATTTTGCAGCAAAAATAGGCTAACACAATATTTTTATATTATTCCTAAAATCCTGCTACACAATTAAAATATATTTTCGAATTTTAAAAGCATAGCTGATTAGGCTGTCTGCTTGATTGGATGGTAATTTTCACACACAATAACACAACAAACTTAACACATTATTGGCAAACACATTTCACGCATTTGACTAAACTTAATTTGACAACCTAATATTACATCAAAAGAAATAATTAGAAGAAACTATTTTAATTTCAAGAGTAGCAATACTTCGCTGAAAGGCATTCTGTGCTGTTTACCAGATATTAGTTTTTACCAATAACTAATAGATAGTGAGAATTCTAACAAAATAATTTCGATTCTGTGTGTAGTAAAATTTTTTTATAGTGGTAGAATCAATGATTTCAAAAAACTTCGTACAATGTAACGCATGCCTAGCCTGTTCCAAAATGAATGTTTTACACTAACAAACTAATTTTAAAGTAGCGTTTGACATAAATGTTGAACTCGCCATGTATCATGCAAACACTATTGTTTAGTTTCGTGGAAACCAATTTGTATTAAGTACACAATGTGTTATATAACAAAATACATAGAAAGGACCACCCCTTTAGTTCAGTGGTGAAATGAATATTTTATTTAATGTGGTTTAGGACGTGTTGACATTTTACATTTCATGTACTGTGATTGTTCCGTAGAGTGTGCCACGTGGGTGTTGTAGGCGAAGTAAAGTGATTGTATTTTTTATGTCTCGTTGAACCTAACATTTATACAATAACATTCAACAGTTAACATTAAAAGTGTACCCTAATTCACGATACAATGTACAGTGCATAACAATTAATTAAAGCTACGACGGATATTGTTTGTAAACCTGTACAAATGTCGATCATTTTATTAAACTTTGTTTACTTCGAGTATTAAATATTACTGTTCGAGAAATTATTTTAAAATTTACTTTCAAATTTATAAGGTAAAGTATTCTTGCTTTTCAACTAAAAAAGTATAGGCTTTAAGTAATTATTGTATTCGTGTTTGTTTTATGGGTTTGTTTAAATAATACCTAAACTAACATTTTGACTAACTAATCAATTTATTTAGGGCTAGGGAAGGCTTTGTTTAGTTGAAGAAATTTAATAAATTGTCATGCTCGGTAATATCAAGCAATATTTTGACAATATTTCTTTTATAATAATATTGACTCATACTCATAGTAATATTGTTGTATAGCCTAATACAAATATATGTTTACTAAAACTTACTGCAATTTATCCGTAATTTGGAATTTTACTTTAATGTCTTAACCCAGTCGGGGTAGGTTACAACTACAAGTAATTTGCAATACGGATGATTTTTTTATAAGTACCTTAAAGTATGTAGATTAATATAAAAAAGTTTACCAGTCTATCGATTTCAAAAAGTCGAAAAAAAGTCGATTAAAATTTTTTTTTCGATATTCCTTAATATTTCGAGCTGGGATCAAGATAGAGAAAAATAAAACATACCACCGTGTAGGGGAGGTATTTTTAAATAAAAAAGAACTTGTGTATTTATTTCGTCCGAGCAATGGTTTGTCTGGAAAAAAATGGATAATGCAGGTATGTATTTTGCAGCAGGGGAAATCACTAAAAGGAGGAAATCTCATTCATATATGAAGCGTTGGCTCATTCTACATTGGCTGAATTTTAACATATCGAATTGAAACTTGACATAGGAGTTAACATATATATTTTAAACATTTATGCTGAGTCTCAGCTTGTTATCTTGTAAATTACCCGATCTAGAGCCACTTGACTTATCAATGGGTTTCTCGATTGTAGGAGTGTTTATGTGTTCGTGTTTTTATTGTGCAAAGTTTTGTGTACATGTCAAGCGCGAAGCCTGATGATTTCTCTGTGTAGATGAAACGGCCGTAGATAAGTAACATTCAATAAGGAGTATTTTAAACAAATTTATAAAGGTAAATACAATAAATATATTTAGAATAATAATCCAGAGGCTTGAAATATGAAAGAAAAAATGAAATAATAAGGTTTTTTTTTTTGTTACAGATTCAAAATGGCGGTAATGTAGTAAACACACACTTTTTCGATGGTTTTGTCGTGAGGAATAATCTCGTGAAATTTTATAATGATATATGGAAACAAAAAATTATTTTTCTAATTGTGTACTATATACAATTGTGTAATACCAAAATATAAAAAATAGCAATATTCATATCGCTTTCACTAGAATTATTTCTTTCATTATTCTAAATTTCTAAATTCCTATTGGTCAGAAGCTAATAGTTTGGTAATCTTTCCATGTAATGCCATATAGAAATTATTAACGACCTAGCTGGAATGTTCAAACTATTACTATATTTAATTAGCTGATACCACAGTTCCGTAAGTAGTATGGCAAAATACAAAATAACTGGAATATAACACAATTACAACAGATATCAGAATTACACAAAACCTATTGTATACCATGTGTAATTCAACTCATATAACTCTATTACAAAATTTCAGAAGAAGAAATAATTTATGACTAACTTTAAAACTTTCCATTATAAATAATTTTCCATGTTGGGAAGTTATCGTTAGTTGTAAACCTTTCTGGTTTAACAAAGACCTATTCAAAAACTTAGGTTAAATTTACAACGAATGCCGTATTGTATTGGTGAAATACTCTAACCTAGTTTTCTTTACTTACGAAGAAATGTACGAAGATGGTCATGAAAGAAACCAAATGTTTGTAAGTAGTAATCCTATAATGGGAAAGCAACTTTTTATTTTAATTTTTACATAATGTATGGCAATTGCATAATCTTTTAAGTAAACGAAAATACACCAGCAAACAAATAAATACAAATTATTTAATGATAATATTGCTACTTTACCAGATAAGTTTCAATAATTTTATTTTTATCAAACTGTTTGATAAACTGATTGCTTTAATGCTCACGTTACGTCCGTGAAGTAAATATTTAGTGAAAGTACAGAATGTACTATATTCTATAAAAACATCAAAATAAAAAAATACTTAGCCTTAATTTCCCTAAACTTTGATTGTCTTTAACTGAATTCGAAAGAAGGTTCGTAAGATAAAATAAATATCGTATATTAATCTTTTCCCGTAAATTCATAAGTTTTTTGGAAGCATGCTGGATCCATAACCAAGAAGTCTGTGAATAGTAACCACGCTCTGCTACCAACTGGAAAGTGAGCAGGGCTGATTATTATAATTAGGGGTATTAATGAACGGACATTTAATCAAGAAAATGAGATTAGCTGAAGGACCGCGGATCACTGTCATCTCACCTGGTTTAATTCTCCAAACTCCACGATTTCAGAATAACCGCAAACGGGTTACCAGCCTTGACAAGCAATACATGTAAGTAATAACTAATTATATACTTAACACTAAACACTAGTAGATTTAGCAGACGATATAAACCTGACAGAGCTTTTCACACATAATGCTATTTCACTTACTTTATGGGACTACTAACGGTCATAACAGCCCCTTCGAAAACGGTAGCCACTCACAGTTGTTTTAGCCGGCCATAATTACAATTTTAAACACAATCGGAAAACATTTCAGCCATAACTTGTAGTGAGTCCCTCAAAGTCTTCCTTGTGACCAAAAGTGCTATAAGGCCTAAAGTTAGTAATGGTTTTATCTGCTGATGCCTACTGAATCCTCGTCCGACTGCACACACTTTCCGTGACACTCTTAAGCTGGTCGTCCACTAGGTCGGTAGATAGGCGCGGCAAGGCAAGGCGTAGTACCTCTAACAATTTGTCATTTATTCGAAAACTATGCCGTGCCGCACCCCAAATAACTATAATGGACAAAGCCTTTATGTTACAATTTAAATTAATTTTCTTTTTTCTTGGAAAAATTACTTTTCTAATATTTCAATTTAAAAATTAAAGTAACTAGTTATTGCCAAATGTTTGTTGTAAATAATAACCCTTATTAGGTTGTTCTAGCTCGTAAAGTTTTTAAGTAATATGATTCCAAACAAAATGATTATTTCATCTTACATAAATTTTGTTCGAGAGTGGTAGTTTTAGTCGCCACGCCTCTCTACCGACCTATAGAGCTCTGCATTTGTAAACTTCAAGGGGGGGGGGGGGGGGCACAGGGGGGGGGGGGGGGGGGGGGGGAGCACAAGGGGGAGAGGCGGGGACTTTTGAGAAAATACATGTCTCATAAGGGTCTATCACATATAAAAAATTCAGCTTTCCTCTAATTTTGTTGCGACAAATGGCGATTGTCGGCCTTTATTGACTGGGCTACTAGTGGACGACCACCTTTAGTGATTGACACCCAACCTAACCCTGATCCTGAGCGCGTCACAACCACAGAGCACTAAATAAGAATAGAGTGGGCATGCAGGCTGCGTCAGTGAACCTCCTCCTATGCTAATGCGCTGACGGAATAGTACAAATATATTTGCAGTTAAATCTGAATAGTTCTTGTATACTTAAGTTTTTTTGTATAAACAATTTAACACATTTAAAATTAAGTGTTTCATTACCATAACCACTGACTGACAAGCGCACAAGCCACACTGGCAATTGCACAGCTCCCAGATAAAAAATGGTTTACATTTAATTAATATCAAAACTACAAAAATAAATGTCCTTTCACTGTCAATGTAAAATTTTAACTCATTGCCTCCAACTTTTACGCAGACGAAACTTCTCTGACCAAACAATAAAAAAAATGTCTCTTACTAACTTTTTCATGTCATTTTAATTGTTTACTTAGTTAAATCATGTTGAAAAATATAAAAATATACTTTTATACTAAATATACTTAGTTTTACCATTAATATAAAAATAAATAAATATTTTTGATTGCACATCCTGTATCATGAATCAATGCAGTACAAACCTGCAAAGTTTCAAGTTGATTGAATGATCACAAATAATTTAAATCTTAGTTTAAGAAAATCGCTTTCTTTAACTCGAGTACGGATGAAAATGCGGCGACGGGAGAACTTGCCACAGCAATAAGATGGCTGATCTAGACTCAATAACTGCCTCAATGCCATTCGTATTGGGATGTCTGCTCTATTCTTATTTATTGCTCTGTTTTCACAACCGAGACTAAACTTCACTTACCTTGAACTGAATTTGGAAGTCGGTTCCTTATTCTCTAGCTAAGGAAAGTAGGTTTAACCTACTAGGTTATAACAATCAACATTTTACTACATTTTCACCCCTTAGCAGCAAGCGACAAAATGCAAGTCTAGTTTACATTTTCCTATGTATCTTGTAAGAAATAAATGTACAAAATTTCAGCTCTCTAGCTTTAAGGAAAGTATAACAATTAATATTAATTGTTTTAGGGGTTGTTTTAACCCTTATATCAAAATTAATTCTAGCCTATGTTACTCAAGGATAGTGTAGCTGTTTTTTAGTAAAACTATTTTTTCAATCGGTTCAGTAGTTCCAGAGATTACCCCCTACATACAAACAAATAAACAAAAAAATTTTACCTTTTAATAATATTACCTATTAATAACAACCCCATAGCTTAGATTGTAAATAATGTTCAAATCAAATTATTTCGTGTATTTTATAACAGCAGTTATAATAAAGTTTAAAATAACCAGCAAGGCTCCGGTCTACACTATAATAAAAACATATCCTAAAAGTTCCAAATTTAAGTAATTATTTCAAAGTTTGAAATTAGCTGTTAATGGAAATATTTTATTCAATTGGTTGCTATGGTATTACAATCATGTAAATACATGTGATAATTCATCAGTCCAGGCCTAACCTAAGATTTTTCCGACTAAATTTACAAAATAGTTAAGTAAAAATTTTTTTTATCAAAATGAATGAATAAATCCCTATGTTAATTAGGGATAGAGTTGCTTTTTATTAGTGAAACTATTTTTTCAATCGGTTTAGTAGTTCCAGAGATTACCCCCTACATATAAACAAATTTTACCTCTTTATAATATTAGTATATAAAAAGTTAGAAATTATAACACCAATATAGTTTGCAATGAGCTAATATTATAATATATTTAAACAACTTACTCGAACATTTGTTGCCTTTGGTACGATTAATATCATATCAAGTGACTGATAAAAGTTCAATTTAACCGAAACCCACACAATCCTAAATCAAGAAAACCAATTTCCGCTGTCTATATCAAACACAATATCTTAGAATCTGCTGTCACTTCTTGTTAGGTCTTCTTACTCTTGTTTCAAGAAAATGTGAATTCTGTCATTCTGATTCACGAAGAATTGTTTGCAATTTTCCAATGGGAATGTATTTAGTTATTTTTAGCTTACTCCTGTAACTAGCTCTGCATTTAATTTTTGTATTTCAAGCTCTTAAAATCAAGTAGTGCCGTTTGGAAGAGCTATTTTTTTGCATTATATCGTTGGTGTTCATGCAAAATTTAATATGTTAAAATCCTTACTTTTCAGGAGAATGTAAAAACTATACAGCATTGCAGCATGGGCGCCCATATGATGTTTTCTGGGGGGGGGGGGCTAGACCGCCCCCCTGATGTTTTCTATGGGGCTTACATGTTCACTGCTAAGGACGCACATGTGAGCTTGACATTGAACTCTATGAGAAGCGGCCGACGCACAGTGCATTGCACGCCAATACTTGTATCGGGAGTATTTTCAATAAACAATGCATTGCGTGCTTCGCACGCCAACTTCCCCATAATGGGAGTATTTTCAATAAATAGTGCATTGCGTGATTCGCACGCTAACCTCCATATTGGCCATATTGGGAGTATTTTCAATAAACAGTGCATTGCGTGCTTCACACGCCATTTGGCGTATTGAGAGTATTTTCAATACACAGTGCATTGCGTGCTTCGCAACCAACCTCCATATTGGGAGTATTTTCAATACAGAATGTATTGCGTCCTTCGCACGCCAACCTCCGTGCAGGGAGTATTTTCAATAAACAGTGCATTGCGTACTTCGCACGCCAACCTCCATATTTAGGGTATTTTCAATACACAGAGCATTGCAGCATTGTAAACTTATTAAAAAATACAATAAGTATATGTAAAATCAAACGGCACATAACATTTAAAACATATTTTAGTGCTAATATCTTTAAAGAAAAATACCTGATTATATTTAATAATATACATATTTTCCTTTCCATGGGAGCTAGGGGGGGGGGGGGGGGGCGTGGCCCCCATGCATTGCAGTATGGAACCAGTGGTAGGAGAAGGGGCGAGATAGGCCATATGACAGCATTACAAATGTTGCCTTTTCCTTTATTTTTAATAATAAACCTCTTGATGGCAAATATTATGCAGATTTAGGTATATGTAAACACCTAGCAAACTTGTTATAACCACTGATGGTGGTAAAGGTGGTGCTGATATATTCGTTTTTACTTGTAGATGTAATACTGTAGAGACGTAATAAAGTAACTAAATCTCTCTACTATATAAACAAGTTTTTCTACTTCTTCTTCTCATAATTATAAAGTAATAAGAATAGCTACTATCTAGCGAAACCACTGTCAAGGGAACGGGCTTGGAAAAATTAGCGGGGTAAGAGGACCCTGTTGAGTCAGTAAGAAGAAAAATAAATCTCTCTATTATATAAACAAGTTTTTTTCTCATAATTATAAAGTAATAAGAATAGATTAAATACGTGTATTGCGTAGCGGTGACCATTGCATACCTTCCAGGCGCCGTGTATTGCGTAGCGTAGACGTAGTGCATAACTTCCAGGCGCACAAATTCATGAAGTCGATTATGAAGTCGAATTCAAGTCGAAAAAATAAAGTTGAACGGGACCCCTGGAAATTGCGAAGCTTATTTTCCTTAAGATAGATCATTGGTAGGTTAAACTGCATGCCAAGTTTGAACTCAATCAGTCAAATATTTTTCTAGATAATATGAATTATTTTGTACAAAAACAAAATGGGGGATATCTGGAAAACGAAGCTTTTCCAAACCTATTTTTATACGTACTTTTTCCTTTATTTTCACTAGTAGAACAAAATCCTGAAAGTTTTTCCGATTCTTTCTGAATCCACCCTGTATAGATATTTTAAAAGGAAATAAATAAGCCGAAAAGCTTAGAAACCTTCTTTAAATATTGTTTTTCTTAACTCGTATTACAGACTTTCCAACCCATTAAATTATTTAAAAATATTCTTCCAGATTGATTACAAAATCAGTACGTTCTGGAAATGTGAATGCAATATTCTTTCATTGTATACACATTGTCTTTAAGCGGGAACTGCTGTGGATCTTCTTCGTTTTATATTATGCAACCAACTGTAAAAACAATTTGAAGATGGCTGGCAATTCGTTTGTCTCAGATAGGACTATCTTATATCTTCCTGACTTTATTCCGTCAAGAAATAAAAGTCCTCAGATATCACTCTGGTAAGATTCTTTATTTAAATTAAATGGGAAATTAGAATAAATTGGAGTGTTATTGAATTACGTATGCTGGGGTTTTATATACAAATTAGTGGTGAAGGTTACCCATATACACTGCTACTAAGGTAAGTTCCAGTTATTCTATAATTTTGTAATAATGTCTTGCCTTATGTTAGTTTTTGATACACCTTGGGCCTAAGTATAATTATATATATCAAACAAATGGAGGTATGTAAGCAAACATATTCTTATTAGGAAAAAAACAATTTATTTAATTACTAAATGAAATCAATTTCACAATTAATGTACTTAAAATCGAGCAGAAAGGAAGAGTTTATTCTAAACGGACAACAAAATAACAATGAAAACCTAACACCTAATGGGTTTGTTTATTCTGGTTTTGTGCGAGCTTTGTTAAATGTTTCGAGTTTCATTACAACTCAGGCTGTGTTTATTATCCAATCCAATTCAACAACAGTACCGTACTTTTATTGTTTCTCGGTTTAAACAAACATTATGAGTTTTTATTATACCTTAGGCGCAAATATGATGATAGACGAGTTTTGAAAAGAAACCTGTAAATTATAATGTGATTATCTACATACAGGTAATATGTACAAATTAAAATAAAACTTAATTATATAAAATTTACAATCCACATAACCTTAGCTATGAAATGTGTATAAACAGCACGAACGTGTATAGCGAAGGATTTAACGGGATCACGTGTGAATAGTATTCAAGCTAGAGTAAGGAAAAATATTCATTTAAAAATGCCATTACATCATTTTTATATTCTACTGAAGGATAATTTTTTAACTGGAAACTCAAATTATAATGCACTCACTAGTTCGTACGACTTAAAGACGAAGTATAATTTCCGCCCTCTGAGCTAATTGAATGTCTTAGCAATTTAATTGTAAAACGTTTAGTCATTTGATTATTCCATGTCCTTCGTTCAGAGTACAAAAGTTATTTTGTAATACTGCAAAAACTATCTACATTTAAACATTTCTAGAAATTCTGGCAATGTGTCCCTTTCTGAATTTCACGGAATACAAAGTTGTCAATTAATAAGTGTCTAGTAAAGTAAACTGTGATTAAGCTCCCCTCTACTAAAGTGTTGTGTTAAAACAGTTTTTCTCAAAATTCTCTGCGGAAAACAGTACTTCTGAAGAATATTTTGGTAATATTTATTTGCTTTGTTCGAAATTAACAGCTGGCATGTTGGTATAACATTAATACTTAGTTAGGCAGATATTAACTTTACTTTATTTAGTTCACTCTTCAATGCCGCCAACTTAAATTCAAGTGTTAAATCCAGTCTTGCTTATACAACAAGCTTTTACAAATGAAAATGTTAGTGACGAAAAATTGAAAGAGAACGTAGTCACTGTCACACCTTATTTTTGATTAATAAACAGAATTGGTTTATCAATATAACAATACTTACTATAATATATTCTAATTCGTGATACATTTTATATATGCGTTTTAAATTAAATAATACTTGTGAAAACAATATTTTAGAAACCTATCAATACTATTTTATTAGAATTGATAAAATAACAACAATTAGTGGTTTATTAGAACTCTATATATTTGTATTAATTATATTACCTAGCCCTTTAATAATTCTATATAAATATTAATTCATTAAAACTCATTATTAGTAAATTTAATTAATTGACAACTTTCACGTTGAAATTTAAATATCACATTTCTTTAAATAAATAGTTTTAAAAGATAGCCACAGTCTTATAGTGTAGTCGTTTTAAAACAAAATTACCCCATCTCCTAAAAAAACTCTTATAAGCTAAGGATTTCGTATGCATGTTCTATTTAGCTACTGTAATAACATACTAAAAGTCCTCACAAAAAACCTGTGCTAACGCAGCCATCTTGGAAAATGGAGTAAAAAAGCATCTTTTTTCCCTCATAACTCAAAAACTAATCATCCTATAGCTTGGGAGCTAAATGCGTCGAAGGTATCAGCAGTGTAACATTTAAAAATTCACATAAAATGTAAATGAAAAGAGAAAAGTTATGTTATTGCTATGAAACCATTCAGAAAATTCCAATCTTTAAATTAAAACAAAAATTTGTTTGTTAAAAATTTCTTTATATTTCCCTTAACGGTAATTAGTGTTTTTTTAATTGTCAAAATTGTTTTCAAAATATAGCATTTTATGGTTAAATGGTTAATTTTATTGAAAAAATGGTTAGAACAAAAGTTGTAGCTCTTTTTGTGACAAACATTTTTCATACAAACTTTTTTTATATAATGTTTTTGGACGCCATTTTCCAAGATGTTTTTTTGCGAGAACTTTTAGTATGTTATTACATTAGCTAAATACAATAAACATACCAAATCCCTAGCTTATAAGAATTCTTTTTAGGTGATTTGTCTAACATGACTGGAATAACATTTAAATTATACATTAAAAAAACTAATAAACATTTAACTTTTATATTTAATCGAAATTTACAATTTTATCCTATATAGAAAACGAACCTTAAATGATCGTTTCGTATTGGCATAACATATATCATATTAGATGAAGAAAATAAGTGATATATTATTGGAACATGTGTTCACTAATGACTCTACTTGTCTCACGTTCCTTGTGTAGGAAACTAACAAGCGTGTCAGATGTTGCAAAGATTTATTGAACTCTGTACAAATAGCTTTATTTTATCAGGAATACGTTATACCTGAAAAGATATGGTGTCTAACTGACGCCAATGAAAACTTTACTGTGTAGAATAGTTATAAATTAAGTTCAGTTTGTTATTAGCGAATTTCCATAGGAAAAATGAGCTATTGCAGTGGCCCTTATGGTGAGACCCAAGGTCGGGAGTAGGAAATGAGCACCGATCATGGTCCCCAGAACACGTTCATATATATATATATATACCGTATGTACTAGCTGACCCGGCAATGCTTCGCTATTGCATAATTATTTTGGTGAAATAAATGCGACAAATGATCGTGATTTAGTAACTTTGACCCCCCAAATTTACCCCCCTAAGATTTCAAATTTTTTTAAACCATTTCTTAGTGAGCTCCTATGGCCCTAGAGGAAGCTACATACCAAATTTCGTTCTAATCCGTTCAGTACTTTTTGAGAAATCTTGATTTAGTCAATTTGAGCAACCCCCAAACCCCCCTAAAATGTCGAATTTTTTTAAAACCTTTCTTATTTAGCACCTATGGCCCTAGAAGAAGCTACATACCAAATTTCGTTCCAATCCGTTCAGTAGTTTTGGAGAAATCTAGATTTTTAGCTACTTTGATCCCCTCAAACCACTCCTAAAATTTCGATTTTTTTTAAGCCTTTCTTAGCGAGCGCCTATGGCCCTAAAGGAAGCTACATACAAAATTTAATTCCAATCTGTTCGGTAATTTTGGAGAAATCGTGATTTAGTAATTTTTACCCCCCAAACCCCCCTAAAATTTCCAATTTTTTAAAAGCATTTTTTAGTGAACACTTATGGCCCTAGAGGAAGCTACATACCAAATTTCATTCCAATCTGTTCGGTAGTTTTGGACAAATCGTTTTTTAATAACTTTGATCCCCCCAAACCCCCTTAAAATTTCGAATTTTATGAAACCCTTTCTTAGTGAGCACCTATGGTCCTAAAGGAAGCTACATACAAAATTTAATTTCAATCCATTCGGTAGTTTTTGAGAAATCGTGATGAGTGAGTCAGTGAGTGAGTGAGTGAGTGGTATTTCGCTTATATATATATATATACTATATATATATGTATATATATGTGTTCGCACTCTAGCGGCCGCATTTTAAGTCCGATTTGGTCCAAATTTGGTACACGTGTTGGTTGTCTATGTCGCTTGGACGAGTTCATTAGCCAAAAATATCCAACAACCAGAAGTACGTTTTTTGACCGGAAGTAACTATTTTTTTAGATTTTTACTACGAGAATGAAATTTTTTTAGAGTTTTTCTAAAAATATAAATGTAGGGTGTTATTCTGCACATTTTGTTTATTTACGCGACGTTATAGCTCGCTTGGTTCCCCCAAAATCGACCAAAACGTAAAATACCATAAAAGTACCCGGTTCGAAGCCAAGTGATGCCAACTCGCGAAGCCACTAGGAGGAAACAAATTCTACTAATATATTGCGTACACACAGACAGCTGTTCAACGCCTTCATGAGTAGACCTATTTCCCAAATTGTTGGTTGAAACCCTAAAACATAGGCATATAGGCCTAAACTTAATTTTGGAAATTTGCTCAGCTCACGTCAATATAAGTCTTGAAATATTGATTTTTTTACATATGAGGGGTGTAGATGAAAAACTCACACTCTCCACTTTTTGAAACTTTATCGAAAACGCAAAAAACTGTTTATAATTGATATTCAAGTCATATTGTTGTAATTTTTTAAAGATATATTCCTCTTAGTATTAGTAATTGTCTGAACACAAATAAAAAAGCTTATTACAGCTGATATACTGAGAATTTAACTTTAAAAATTGGACAATGTGAGTTTTGCCACCAACTTGTGGTCAAATGTGAGTTTTGCACCAAACCCTTTTCGATAATGTGAGTTTTGAAGCAAAATCACTTTACACACCCAAACAACAACAACCAAGAAATGTATGAGTTGCTTAGACTATTTGGGTTAGGTTATTATAAAAGTAGGTAAGAATAGATTTAAATAGATTTTATTTGAAAAAAAAACTCAAAAAACTAACATCTGCCATAGACTATTTGTTTTTTTACATAGTAAGTCTAATATGAGCAACTTTTTAAAAGGCTAAAAAGTTTTAAACATTAGTGGCATTGACTTCTTGCATTGGCTTACAAGTTGGTTCATCTTCTACATTGTCGGAAGCCCCATCAATAATGTACTTATACAAAATCAAATCCTGACTGTCCCACCATTCGTCACCATAGTGTTTCTTCAACAAGCTGTTGACATCATCCTTCTTCTTCTTCACTTGTTTTACAGAGTTTTGTGGGGAGATTACAGATGGGTTCATAGATAAAATCCTTTTTCCTTGTTTTGATAAGGACTTGGCCACTCCAAGATTAGATAAATACGTGTACTCTCCTCTGACAAGTATGTTCTGCTGAACGGTTCTTGTCAAAACTATTCTCCTGCAAGCTCCCAGCTGAAAGTGAAACTGTGCTGGTGTCTTGAAAAAAAAATCTTTTTTTTTCTTCCAGTCAAAAAGTTGGCATTCTATCTTTCTGATGGCTTATTCAGTGAACCCAAACACTCTGTCCGGGGGAAGAAAGCTATGGCCAGTGACTGGGTTGTTGCTTTAAGATGCACGTGGTTGTTGTCTGATGTTAAAAATGTTTGAAACTGTAAACACAAGTGTTTGGAAAGTTATCATGTTGATGAATTATTCAAACTTGTCCACTGCATAGATTACTACGTAGGTTTCCAGGAACTGTATTGAACAGAAAAATAAATACGTAATATATAGAACTTTAAATTGGTTCACAAGAGAAAGCACTAAGTTACTTCTTCGCGATATGACCGAAGTATCTAGATTAAGATAACAACAATAATAAATATTAGTAGTGGTTTGTTAATTAGATAGTTACATTTTTGTTAGTTATACCAGTCTTTACAGTATAACTTTTGATTAGTAATCAAGATCAGGAAGCAGCGCGTAGAACAAGTAAGTAACCCAGTAACTAGGCTTCTACCTGGGAAACTTGTACAAAATAACTGTAAGTTTCTACTTTTATTCATGTGTGTGGAGGAGGGCGTTTTTGATTTTTATTGCCGTTACAAAAAAGAAAATGGACTAAAATACATGGTGTTCAGAAAAAGGGTTTCAAGAATTCAGAGCGTGATTACCAACATCAAAATAAGATGAAAAATTCTAATAAACATACCAGGTCCAACAATGCTCAGTTTCCTGTCCAGCCGTAATTTTTTTTATTTTTATAATTCATATCTAGAGAAATGTTTGACTGATTGAGTGCAAACTTGGCATGGAGTTTAACCTAACAATGATCTATTTTAAGAAAAATAAGCGATTATAATCAATCATGTATTTCAAAATGGCGGCTGTTTGAAAATTACTCAAAAACCATACATTAAAAAAAAATGCCGATACCTTTATTGTAGCCCTTTTGATTCCCTATCGGATGGTGTAACTGTCAAAACAATCGGATGAAGGATGATAGCTATAAGTTAAAGATAATAAAAGCATATATACATACAATATTGTTGTGTTTACTGTGTTGGTATATGATCCGGGTGTGTAAGTCAATTATTACACAGAACTTAACTATTACTTTCATCCGATAAAGAATTAAAAAAGGGCTACAAAAAAGTGTCTTGACATTTTTTTGATAAAATGTACAGTTTTAAGTAATTTAGGTTTGAAATATTCAAACAGCCGCCATTTTGAAACGCATAATTGGATATAATCGTTTATTTTTCTTGAGATAGATCGTTGTTAGGTTCAACTCTATGCTAAGTTTGAACTCAATCAGTCAAACATTTCTCTAGATATGAATTATTTTGTAAACAAAAACAAAATGGCGGCTGGACAGAAAACGGAGCATTTTTGGACCTATGTTTATTGGAACTTTTAATTTTATTTCGATGTGGGGAATCACACGTTTAATTCTTGGAACCATTTTTCTGAACACTCTGAATGTATTGAATTATTAAAATAGGTCACACCGCCATTAATTCTTTATTCAACTTGAAATTCTCAAACATGATATTATCTTTCATTATTTGGACCCAACCAGAAAACCCTACTTTTTCATGTTCACTCTCTTCAGCGTCAGGATAACCACAAAGCGAGAATTTTTCTCCGTCAACTAACAAACTATACAATAGACAATTTAAATAGTAAATCGTAATCTTATAACTTAGCCTAAATAAACACAAATGACGTCGATTAAGCATTTACCTGTTTAAACTAAAAAAAATGAAGACAGGTTTTAACAGGTTGCCTGTGGTAACGGCAATTATTAAATCAAATCGAAATAAATTTGGTAAATCTTTTGAAAATCATTCCAGTTTGTAACTATCTTTATGCTACTTATAATAAAACTAATTTAAGAAATAATTTTATTTCCAAATTTTAGGTTAAGAAAATGACACATTCAAATGGCATACCATTATTTATTGTTTTTAAACAAAATTTGCGTTTACTTAAATCATTACAGCAATCTGAACTTTCTACGAATAAAAACCTAGATCTAAAATTAATCATACTTACCTAAATTATTACAAATGTAATTCATAATTCCTTCGTTTTATTTTATTATAATATAATATATTAGAATGTAATTGCAATTAGTATAATGGTAACATAACTGAACGAGTTTTATTCTTAGAATTTTCCTAGCTTTTGTATAATTTCTTAGTATTTGACAATACATTTATCCGTGCAAAATTGCTCAAAGGCATCGATTCTGAAAAGTGCAGCTGTTCCTTTTTACTAATTGTGTAAATGGCAATGAAACCACAATTCAGAATAACTGCGTTTAATGGGTAGGATGAGAAATAGCCTGGTCGATAAGAACAAAGGGATAACAACCGGGGTTTATATCGTCCCATTGACCAGCTACGGGAGGCAAATCTCTCTCTACTTTCTGTTTGGTTTTAGCGATGATTAATGCCATACCTATTGTACTTTTTCCGCACTAAACATATTTAAGTGAGAGATGACTTCTAAACAAATTAAAATTCTTACTACGTTGACGAAATGTCTACCAATATTATGGCATCAGCTAGAATATTAATAAATTATGTTCAGTTATAAAATTGTAAAACTTGCTATGTTAATATAAATTTACTTTTCTGTATACTTACAGCTCTCAGTCCTTTATTTTTATTTTTTATTTGCTGGGGACGTACGTTTCGCCTTTTTTATTCAGGCATTATCAAACCTATATTTCATTAGTTTTTTACATTCGTTGATGCACTTCAAGTTTATAAAACGAAACACTTACACGAAAACATTCACAAACAACATGTAACACACACGCAATACAACACTTAATAGGGACATTTAAATTTGATTTATAACTACGCGAGCTGAAATTACGTGTGTCCGCGATCGTTTTTTTGCAGGCTACTAAAAAAAGAAGTAATCAGGAATAACTGTATGTTAAGTTATGAATTGTTTTGTGTTAATTTTAATGGTTGCCATCCATTATGTTGGAGTCTAATCATTTTCAAATAAATTTAACTTAGGTTAAGCAATTGCAATGTATTATCAAAGGATTGTATTTTATTAACTATCACAATTTAAGGACGGACACATGTTTACAGTTTTCATTTCATAAAACATTACACTGAACGTAGATGAATGTTTTGGTTAAACGGACAAAACTGACAAACACACAAAACAAAATATACCTAGAGAAGGCACAAAGGATCAAATATGATAAGAACTGATCAGCTCTGCATCTTCAACTTTTTAAATCAGTCTTCCAGAGAGTGCCATACCATGAAGCATCTAATAAGTAGTTAAATAGATTTGAAATTGTTATTATGTAAACACTTTTCTAACTTTTATGTTACATGTACCACTAAAGTTTGTAAACTAAATTTACACTAAGTTTGTACCACTGAAGTACAATTAAGTTTGTAAACTAAATT
>JAGFPH010001243.1:192295-208915 GCA_018207615.1 Philaenus spumarius | reverse complement strand
CACTAAGTTTGTACCACTGAAGTACAATTAAGTTTGTAAACTAAATTGACATTAAGTTTGTACCACTTAAGTACACTTAAGTTTGTAAACTGAATTTACACTAAGTTTGTACCACTTAAGTACACTTAAGTTTGTAAACTGAATTTACACTAAGTTTGTACCACTTAAGTACACTAAGGTTTGTAAACTTCACTTACACTAAGTTTACAATAAGTTTGTACCACTTAAGTACACTAAAGTTTGTAATCTTAATTTACACTAAGTACACTAAAGTTTGAACTAAAGTCTGTTTGTGAATGTTTAGTGTTTTATAACAGTAGTATTATAAATTAGCATAAGTAGCTGCCCTGAAGAAGCTGTACTTGGCAGCGAAACTCTTAGCCACAAATAATTAAACCAATTAACAAAAATACTACTTTTGGATCAAGTTGTATTATAATATAAACTGATTTAACTAACGTATCACACACAACATTTGTACAGCTGTTAATTTGAAAATACAAAATACATTTTGCATAATTCGAATTTTAACTTTCTCACTAGACAAACTTGTCAGATTCGTCTGCTTTCCTGTACTTTTGATCCTTTAAGTCTGTTGTCTAAGTATTATAAATTTCTATTACTACAAAGCAGAGCTTGAGTCATCCAAGAACTGGGTGAAAAACGACCCACTAAAATATTTATTTAAACAGTGAGGTTCCGTTGTTAGCGAATTTCCATTAAAAAAATGAGCTATTGCAGTGGCCCCTATGGTAAGGCCCAAGGTCGGGTGTAGCAAATGAGCACCAATCATGGTCCCCAGAAAACGTTTTGGGATGTCATTAAAAATCATATACATAATAAATGTGTGTTCGCACTCTAGCGGCCGCATTCCAAGTCCGATTTGGTTCAAATTTGGTACACATGTTGGTTGTCTACGTCGCTCGGACGAGTTCGTTAGCCAAACAAATCCAACAATTGGAAGCACGTTTTTGACCGGAAGTAACTATTTTTTGAGGTTTTTCCTACAAGAATGAATTTGTTTTTGAGTTTATTCTACATATATAAATGTAGGATGTTATTCTGCACATTATTTTACGCGACCTTATAGCTCGCTTGGTTCCCCCAAAATCGATCAAAACGTAAAACACCATAGAAGTACCCGGTTCAAAGCCATGTGGTGGATTCTACCATTGTGTTGGCGTGCGAAGCACGCAATGCTTTGTGGATTGAAGATACTCCCAATATGCGGAATGGCGTGCGAACCATTTTGCAGCTATTCAGCACCGTGAATAGATATATTTTCCAAATTTCTGGTTAAAATCCTAAAACATAGGCCTATAAACTTAAATTTTGAAATTTGCGTCACCGGTTCATCTGCGTGGTCGAATTATTTCATTATGTGTTAGATTTTATATCAACATACCTTAATTTTCAGTCAATAGTAGTACTTGTTTTTTCAATGTATGGCTACATGTTTCGCTGCCACAGGCAGCATCATCAGGCCAGCCAACAACACTAATACTAGTCCATTGTTTACATAAACATCACATACATAACAACACAATAAACATAAATAATTGTGCAGATATAGCACTTGTAAAAAATAAAAAATAAAAATTGTTCTAGTTCACTATACTTAGGCCACATGTTACCTCACTGAGTTGTACTGGGAGACTGCTACCTCAGGTATTCCTTATCAGATTTGTACCTTTGGTCTTATTCTGAAGTTAAAAAATTAAGTCATATATACAATTGGAAGTGAAATTTAATTTATCATTTAAAATATTTGAAGGATTAAACTTTTGGTGCTTATAAATTTCCAATTCTTCCATTATGTTCAATTTGTGTCCTTTTCTCATTTTGTGCAATATGGTCAAGTTAGCGACCTGTGGCAGCGAAACATGTAGCCATACATTGAAAAAACAAGTACTACTATTGACTGAAAATTAAGGTATGTTGATTGACTAAAGTAGTTCTAAAGCTAAACAATGAATATAGATTTTATACAAACAAGTTGATTTAATACGGTTTTAGAAGTCATATTTAAGAAAGTAAGTTCTGAACTCATAACTTTATGAATGCCTCCTGCTTTTTATCACAACGGTACTTAATATTTCCTGTGTTAAACTGTATTTATTTTCAGCAAGGGAGTTTATTATTTTTTCATATTATTGTTAATATAAACTATCGCCAATATCTGGAACAAATCAGAGGATAAAACGGGACGAATTCTCGTTACGCCAGGATTTAGAGGCTTTTGGAATACGGGTGTAGCGCTCTTGGATATAGAAAGCTTCATTGAACGCATTGGCTCGTAAACCTGGGAAAATCATAAACTTTACTCACCTTTGATTCCTCGTTTACTCTCCTCAGTGCGAGAACTTATCCTTGTATGTATTCTCTCTTCGTATTCTCTGAAATTGATGTGACTGTCTGCTTCCCAACTCAAATCATAATTTCGGAGAAAAATTAACAAACATTGTAATAAAATCCAATAATTAAAAACAATATCTCATTATAATATAATATATATTGTCACTAGGACGTAAGATATCAACATTATTATTATTAATACTCCAGATATAAATTACTTTTATACGTTTTTACGTACATAGCCTATATGTTATTAATGATAGAAATATATAAAAAAAAATTATTTACATTGCATGTATGTATAAATTTCAATACATTCACAATTTGTAAATATATCGCTCCAGTTCCATGTAGTTAAATATTTTGATCCTAATTCTGGTTTCAAACGATTCTTATTCTAGACCTGAAACCAAATATTATATTTTTTATGAAATTTAATACTTTAATGGTATATTTCTCTAGTTGTTCAATATTATTTGTTACATTTATTTTTATGGATTATGTTTCTTGTTTTATTTTATTCTTTTACTAATTTGTAATTAGTTTATTGTGTTAGCCTATTAAGTTTATTTATTATATATTTTTATTTTACATTTTTATTTTTTTATATTTAAGTTTATTTTATTAATTGTTAAAATTATTATATTTTTTATAATTTTAATTTGTATTTATTAATGCTGTTAACGGTAAACGTTGCTCCTCCTACTCCCCACCTAAACGCGTTGTGATTGGGCGAGAACGGTGAGAAGGGAACGAGGAGGACGGCTTTATACCCTAGAATAGTTTGGTTCAGTAGTGTTAAAGTCCTCTGAGGATGATGACTATGTCATTGAAATGTGCATTAGGGTAGTACATTAAAATTAACTTTTCATTGAATTGTTCTGTTATTGTTTTTTGTTCCTTCTATTTGTGGTTCGGCGTTTCATTCAATCATTGTGAATTTGTCGCCACAGTGCCCTTCACCTTTGTAACATATTATGATATTATAATTCGAGATAATCTGCATTCCAAGAAAATTATTGTGAATGATAAATGAACGTCTCTAGGGCTACTATCAAACAGCTACAAATTATGTGATTTTATTGTTGGTCATTTATATTATCTTGCTTTACGCTTCAAGAGTAATGACTTTCATAAAACTTTCAGTTTGCAGAGGAGTGACTATTAAAACCAGAAAATGCCTAAAGGAGTAAAAACAAATTCTCTGAACGAATGAAACCTCAAACATTTGGTGAACCGTCAGACGCATCGGATGTTTATTGCCGTTTGGTACTATTGGTATCGGGAATAATAAATCCTTTTATTTCTCGCTGCACGATGCATATGAAATATCAGTCTCGGGAAGACTATTATAATAATTGGGAAGCTATACAATTATATGCCAAATACACACGTAGACATAAAATAACGATCGAATTAACAAAATAGGAAATAACTTATAAATTACAACCACTCTGTGTTCGAACCACCAATAATACTCAGCATATTTTACCAACTATATTTTACAACGAATTCCTGCCCAAAAATTTGTGGCGTGCTACTAGTGTACTGAAGGTTGGTTTAAACCATTTTATCTTACAAATAGTGTAAAACACCTGTGAATCCTTACAGCCAAATGATTTTCTATAATACAGTTTCGTAAAACTGCCTATTTGATACCATACAGTGAATCATTTGTTCCTCTAACGCTTCTCCCCTCTCAATAAAGGATGTCACTATCATCCCCCCACACGTTTTCTTATTCCGCTCAGACATTCCAGTGACCTCGTATCAAAACTATTTCGCGTAAATTGTCTTACAAATGTATGCATGCGAAGATGCTAGCAAAACTCTACAAATGACCTTCCAGAATGACACCACTCCTTTTGCAGTATTTCAAGAACGTCTTTATTTATTTAAGTGCAATTTGCCGTACTGTGTACAACCCTTAAAGGGTTAGTCTTAATATCTTGGCTAGAGACACGCACAAATATGTTACAGAAAGTTTTCTTCGTACAAGTGTCATTAATCTTACTAACTTTACGTTCTTCTCTTCCAAAACTTAACGTATGAGAGCAACCAAAGAATTACAACGAAAGCTAAGCGTGCGAGAAACTGTCTGCTAAGGGAATACACAGTAGTGCATTATAATAACTGTATACTTTCCCAAACACAGCTCAGAAGTTTTTTAATTTTATTTGAAACATCCAACAGAACTGACAAGCCATAAAGAGGAATTGTAAACTTGTTATAAAATGAATACAAATTGATCAAATACGTACATTCGTATTTGGTCAATTATCAAGAACCATGGATACAGAGTGTCTTTTTTTAAATGGTCCACAATTGGTATTTTGTAAACTATACTAAATCTGACAGCAAAATTTTAATGGGGAACGTTCCTTTGTTTTTGAGACATTAAAAATATATAGTTCAAATGTTGTTAATTTTGAACAATAACATTTGAAAATGGCGGTTAACTTTCAAACTTCTTATGAAACATAGTATATTTTATGATGATTTTGGATATTGCAAGTTATTTTAAGACTTTTGTTAGTGGTATTTTTGATTTGACTAACCGTTTAAAAGTCGGAAGTTTATAAAGTTTTAAAAAGACACTAACTTAGCGGAAGACATTTTTTTACGGAAACGTTTCGAACTTATGAAAACATTATTAACTCTAATGAGTAATTGTTTAGACAAACAAATACAACTTCTGGTAAAAGTATTACGCTCATGGTTGTGTAAAATAACTGTAATTGTAAAGACATATTTTTGTCAACAATAAATCCCACTTCAGGACATGTAAGAGCTGATTTCGCTTATCATCTGTGATACATACTTTAACAAAACTTTTCCTGATTCATACTTTGGAGTTATGTTTACAAGTTGAAAAAAACAAATGCTTATAATGTTTCGATGTAAGTTGTTTTTGTATATGAGTTATAAAGCAAATGTAAGATACAATATGATATATGATCAACTTTGAGGTTAGAAATCATTGAAAATGTGTGTACTTTTTTACTTAATTCTTGACAACCTGAACAACTACTAAGGCCTTCAAAAATAAACTATATTAAACTATCACTATTTTGTAGTATTGGTCTGAATACTGATGTTTTAATAGATAATCATAAAAAATCACCTGTTAATTTAAAAAAATGGGCCTATTGTCGATGAAAACTTAAAAGAATAATAATTAACAATAATATGTGCCTAAATATTTGGCGTTAAAGTTATTGATTTAAAGTAGGCCTAGGATTAAAATGTACGATCTTTTGTTTTGTTATTCGTTTCAAATCTTTGAGTAAAATGTTGAATTGTAGGCGCTGTATATTTATTTACCACGTTGAACATCCTTAACGGTTTAGATCCAGTTAAATATAGTTTGCTGTTTGTAATACTAAGTAATTTCTCCTGAAGAACAAAGTAAACAAACAAGTTGTATCAAATATAAATTTTCAACGATTTCTAACCTCAAAAAAGTCATTTAGCCCATGTTAAATATATAATAGCCTACTCTAAACTTAATATTTTGAAGTTATATCAATTTTTAATCGTGTGAATCAAATTAATCTGCTCACGGAATGTTACCAGTAATTAACTAATAATAGTAATTTAAAATAATTAATAAACAATAATAATAATAATACATAAAGTGACCAAAACTAACTTTCAGATATATTATACGACCGTTGAAGACGTTCCACTAGTATATCAAATAAATTTATCCTGTACAGTATCGCGACAACAAACATTAACACGTGATCAACTCCTATAAAAGCGAGTGTACGTCCGTACATACGTGTGTAACATATAATATAACAGCTGATTACAACCATCATCTGTAAGCCCAGTGTAGATTATAGTTTGGGGTTTTATTACAACTTCAATCGTTATAATTTCTTTTGAAGTTGATTTTGTTTAAATAAGAGTTATAGAACTAATACATGTACGTTATAATATTAGCTTTCAAGTTATAAACTATATATAAATGCAACCTTTTATCATCAATATATTTGTTTATACAAATTTAAAGAAGAGATACCAATTCGTTTAACTTTGGAAACATTCGTACACCTATTTCATCACCTGTAATACTTAAACAAACAAAGTGTAGATTACAGTTTGGAGTTATGTTTACAACTTTCATTATAACTTCTCGTGAAGTTGATTTTTTTAAATATGAGTTGTAGAACCACGTTATGCTATAATAATAGTGATTTGATACTATCCTAGCAACTAACCATAAATTAGGCGAGGGTCTATTTTGGTAACTGTAGAAACATCAAAATGCCTTTGCAGGATTTCGGAAAAAATGCTGTAAAAATAGTTTATACATTATAATATTTGCTTTGAGGTTATAAACTTTATTTAAATACAACCTTTTATCATCAATATATTTGTTTATACATATTCATAGAAGAGGTACCTATTCGTTTAACTTCGGAAACATTCGTACAACTTCGTATAACATATAAACATATTCGATTATTAATTTCTTCACTATAATATTAATAACTTCTAAATCTTTTGATATACCAATATGAAATAAAAAGCCATTAAAAGATAGTATTTTTATCTTTCTTTAAATATATAAAAACGTATGTACACAAAAATGTTTAACAAATAGGCCACAGTTGTATAATCCTTATACACATTTACAGAATTAAAAATTCCCGTCAGCATAGTTAGGTAGGGTTAGATAAGTAGGTCTTAATGTTGCTTTTAAATAGTGTGTTTTTTAAAATTATGTATTTCTGATGTGTATCTAATTAATCAGACAGTGATTTTTCACGTGGGCCTACTAGTATTTTATTAAATATGTGTTGGGTTTTTCTTATTTAATAAAAGTACCAGGAGACCGAGCTAAATCTCGATTATAAGCAGGGCTATGATTTCAATAATAAATATTGGATTATTGAGTTTTGAGGTTAGGCCTGTAACATTAAACAACTAAATAAAGGGTATATACAACATTAGGCTTACCTGTAATAAAAATACAGTTTAAAGGATTAACCATAATCTCAACGCTATGCCTCAGAAATAAGTCAGGCCTAAATTAAAGTTTAATATTTCAATATCGATTTAGGCCTAGGGCCTAGTTCGCTCACGTCAATAACTATTATTGCAAATTTCCGTGAACATCGTTTAGGTTAGGCCTATAACATTAAACAACTAAATAAAGGGTATGTTTATTTAGCAGAAGTATTCGTTGCCATGGTAACTATAAATAGATACAACATTAGGCTTACCTCTAATAATAAAATACAGTTTAAAAGAAAACAGATGATTATTGTAATGGCATTGAAAACATTTGCATCAGCTGTGCTTCGTTTAAAAGAAAACAGATGATTATTGTAATGACATTGAAAACATTTGCATCAGCTGTGCTTTGTATTGTTTAAAATGGACAAATTTCACTTTTTAATTTAATAAAAAGACGTAGAAAACGAATTTTCCCAGACTGGTGACCATTTCCAATCGATTTCTCGTGGCCAAAAGCCCCATATAAAATCAAAAAATCCTTAGACGGAGATTCCAGATCCATTTAGTAGACAGACAATTATCTCTCGCTTTAGAAGATAAGATAATGTAAATGCCTATTGATATATGTTTTCTCAACCGTTCTAAATTGCATTTACAATGTTAGTTTAACAATACTGAATGTTTTAGGCAAAAAGGTAGTGGGTTTATTTTGCTAAAAACGCTGTAGTAATGTTGTCATTTCATTAAAAGCAAAGTTTAAAATTGCTACTAACTTTTATTTTATTATGAATAAGTTTTGCAAGTTTTTGGTCCTTAAGGGTTTAAATATCATCATGTCCGCAGAAGAACGGGAGTGTTGAGTAACACTTTTGTAACTTTCACAACGACAAACAAAATTATGTTTTTAAGTTACACCTTAGTATTGTTTGTAAATAAAAAGGTTATAATACAGTTTTTGAAATGACAGAAATCCTTTAAAATTAAAACAATTCGATCACGCAGCTGAACCGCTGACGTGAGTCGAGCGAATTTCCAAAATTACGTTTATTTGATTTAGGGTTTCGAACAACTATTTGGGAAATTGGTCTACACACGAAGGCGCTGAATAGCTGGCTGCGTGTACGAAATATATTAGTAGACTTTGTTTGCACATCACCGACTCTCGTGTTGTTTCGATCAGCTCGTTCCGCTCGATTTGCGAGTTTACACCCTCACAACCTCGCGGCCTCGGATTAGAAGTCCACGTGGATTTGAACCGTGTATATTTATGTTATTTTATGTTTTGATCGGTTTTGGGTGAACCAGTCGAGCTATAAGGTCGTGAAGAAACCAAAAGTGCTGAATAATCTCCTATATTTAATGTTTTGGATAAACCCCAAAAAAACCTTTCATTTTAGTAGGAAAAATCTCAAAACATTGTTACTTCAGGTAAAAAAAACTTGCTTCCGATTGGTAGATTTTTGGCTAGAGAACTCGTCTGAGCAACTTAACACCAACATGTGTACCAAATTAGAACCAAATCGGACTAAAATACGCAGTCGAAGTAAGAACACACACATTTATATATATATAAGCTTACTGTGTGTAAAAAAGTCCACCCCCCCTTTAATTTGTTTTCTTGTTAAAACAAACAAATATCTTTTGGGGTACGATACTAACTAAATACAAAGTATCTTTTGACGTTATCGGAAATTTTGAGTGTCCCCCAAAAATGGGGGATTTCGGGGGCAACTCAAAATTTTTAAACAGGAATTATGGTCATGTGATACCTCATTTTAAAGGTATATTTAATAAGACTAGAAAAACCACGTAAAGAAAATAAAAATCGGACAACCCAAAACAAAATGGTGGCCCTAAACGTGTTGAAATAAATCGACATAAAGTTGCTAATATCTCGAAAAGGAAGAGTTTTTAGAAAAAAAATCAAAATACAAAAAATGTTTATTTCAAAGTGCTTGACCTAAAGAATTGCTTCCGAATCGATTTCGTA
This sequence comes from Philaenus spumarius, assembly GCA_018207615.1. Taxonomy (NCBI): domain Eukaryota; kingdom Metazoa; phylum Arthropoda; class Insecta; order Hemiptera; family Aphrophoridae; genus Philaenus; species Philaenus spumarius. The sequence goes on along the minus strand of JAGFPH010001243.1, from coordinate 199,602 downwards.
AATTTTATTTTTTACAAAATTTTCTAAGATGGAGTAGTAAAATTAAAATTTACGAAATCATGAGCTATCACATGACCATACTCCTCATTTAAAAATTTTCAGTTGAAATCGAAATCCCCCATTTTGGGGTTAACACTTAAAATTTCCGATAACGTCAAAAGATACTTTGGATTAAGTTAGTATCGTTCCCCAAAAGATATTTGTTTGTTTGAAGGGGGGCGGACTTTTTTTACACACGGTATATATAATTTTATTACATCCTAAAACGGGGTCTGGTTAACACGATCAGTGCTCATTGACTTTTCCCGACCATCATAAGAATCACTGTAATAGCTCATCTATCCTACGGATATTCGCTATTAAGTAGGCATAATTAAATTATAATTTTATACAACCACTTATAACTCCGTGTATCTATGTTATTTGTTTTCATTTAATACATAGTATACTATATTTTGTGCAGGCTTATCAATGCGTTTCATCCAGGAAAGTAACTAATTTTGTATTTCAATATTAGTCTCTTTATTCAAATGAAAAACAGATACATAAGAGATCGATTGCATAATATACAGAGTTTGGATAGTGGCTGTATCCAGTTCGATGCAACTAGATAATTATAGTAATCAGCAGTGATACAATATTTTTAAGCAGACAATGTTAAAGCTACCATTATAAACTAAATTACGATAAATTATTATCGTAAGTTTTTCATTATAAACATACCTACCATATTTTACAGACTTTGACAAAGTTTACAAGCTTTACACAAAAGCATAACTTTGTAAAGGAAATTGTATTCAATCTAACGTTTACATAATTTAAATAAAGCTTACTATTTTCTATTTAATTATGTTAATTAATTTATATTTGTTAGAAATAAATTTACTTGAAGCATACCCGCGTTTGAATATCTCTACCATTTTGATAAGTTATTGTTTTATGATTTAAATTTATATATATATATAAAAAAAACACAGTTTATTAATTAATAATTTGTAGTTTTTATTTTATTTGGCGAAGTAATAAATAAATGAATACTTAATTCTTCAAATCGAGGGCAGTCCAAACAATTCTGAACTTGAAAAATTATTGCATCCGTTCAGACTCAGTGTCTGAAGAAGTTCTTAATTTTATTCTTATAAAATACCGTCGTTTAGTTTTCAGAATTGATCAATTGTATCCATTGGAATACAACTTCTATTGAAAAACTCGAATTGAAAAGGTTTATAAAAGATTTGCGACACAGAATTTCGACTGTAGAGCTTTTTTCGCCGCTCCGACAATTTGGCTGGCACTCACAAAGTTAAACCTCTCTAATATTTACCAAACCTATCTTTTGACGTTCACATAAAATAAATTAAATTCCTACCCGCACAAAAACCAATCCGTTTAAGTGGCGTACTAAGATGCATATTTTTGGTACATTTTATTTCGTTCCTTTATAAGCTTTGACACTCAATATGAAATATGTCATTCTGATATTTCACATCTTCATGTCAACAATACATTTTATATTATTCGCTCGGGAAACTTTGTATATTAACTGATACCGAAGCATAATTAATTATAAATAATCATTTATTACATATAAAACCTCGTGCCTTCTTGTGGCGTTAAGTTTAAGAAAGAGCACTTGAGTTTACCTGGATCGGAAAGTTAAATTTCGGGAAGAATAGCAAGGTCAAACTAATAAAAGCCACAAATATAAATACAAATTCAGGACGAAGTGCAAAAACCGTACATTTACAAGAAGGCTACAAAACTTAAGAAAACAACTTAAACTTAGATTTTAATTGATAAACAAAATATAAAAGATTTGATCCTGCACTAGTATAGTACCAATAAGCCCAGTCGGTATAGGTTACAACTACCAGTAATTTGCAATACGGCTGATTTTTTTTATAAGTACCTTAAAGTATGTAGATTAACATAAACAAAAGTTTACCAGTCTATCGATTTCCCAAAGTCGAAAAAAAATCGATTATAATTTTGTTTCGATTATCCTTAATATTTCGAGCTGGGATGAAGACAGAGAAAAATAAAAAATACCACCGTATAGGGGAGGGATTTTTCAACAAAAAAGGTCATATTTATTTATTTCGTGCGAGCAATGGTTCGTCTGTAAAAAAATCGATAATGCAGGTATGTATTTTGCAGCAGGGGAAATCACTAAAAGGGGACATCTTATTCATATATGAAGCGTTAGCTCATTCTAAATTGGCCGAATTTTAATATATCGAATTGAAACTTGACATAGGAGTTAAAATATATATTTTAAACATTTATGCTGAGTCTCAGCTTGTTATATTGAAAATTACCCGATCTAGAGCCATTTGACTTATCAATGGGTTTCTCGATTTTAGGAGTACTGGACCCACCAATTCATTTAAACACCTCCAGTTTAGAAAATTTTCAAAATATCAACCTGCACGTTTTTTACAAGTTAAATATGTAGATTCAAACAAGATCAAGGAGTATAAACCTTTTTTATTATTTACTTTTCAAAGCACAAGTAACTTAAAAAAGTATAATTTTAGACCTTTTTAGATTTTTCATCAAAACGCTTGACTTAATCGGCTGCAGATTAGTCAATTTTTTAAATATAGTTTTTAAAATAAGTACCGCAAAAACCAATTGTGTTTTTAACTTCTTTACCATTTTTTAAATCGATATGTTCAAAAATGTCGAAAATAGAGTCGTTGAATCCAAAGGTGTTATGGTTAAAAAGAGATAGGTAAACAGAAGACTATTTTCAAGCGCCTCGTTTTTAAAAATAACATGAACAAAATCGTTCATACTTACTAAGAATATTTATACTGGTGTACTAAACTTGTAAAACAAATTTGATGTTGATATTCCAAAAATTGACGAAACTGGAATAGATTGAAATTAGTTTCTTGGATCCGGTACTCCTAAAATCGATAATCGAAATCGACTCCTAGATCGGGTAATTTTCAAGATAACAAGCTGAGACTCAGCATAAATGTTTAAAATATATATTTTAACTCCTATGTCAAGTTTCAATTCGATATATTAAAATTCGGCCAATTTAGAATGAGCCAACGCTTCATATATGAATAAGATGTCCCCTTTTAGTGATTTCCCCTGCTGCAAAATACATACCTGAATTATCGAATTTTTTCCAGACAAACCATTGCTCGGACGAAATAAATACGTCCTTTTTGTTGAAAAATACCTCCCCTACACGGTAGTATATTTTATTTTTCTCTATCTTCATCCCAGCTTGAAATATTAAGCATAATCGAAAAAAAAATTAAAAACGATTTTTTTTCGACTTTGGGAAATCGATAGACTGGTAAACTTTTTTTATGTTAATCTACATACATTAAGGTACTTATAAAACAAATCAGCCGTATTGTAAATTACTGGAACTTTTGGTCTAAATTTACCCCTACCGACTGGCCTAATAAAGTTTCAAGTTACAATAAAAAAAATACAGATTGTAACTGGTAACAAAATAAAAAAATAGTTTCTGCACTGGTACTATATATAAATGTCCGTGCAAATTATAGATAAATAACAAAACAGATACCGATTTTAATTAATGAAGGAAAAAAGTCTTTGACAAAATAAAGATAGGCCTAAATTTAACCATGTCTTATAAGAATTTAAAAGAATTTCAAATGTTTTTGCCGAAAAGTCTTGCTAGCTATCCCAACCAATATAATATGTATACAGAGTGTACATAAAGTCCCTTTAACACCCCTTTATTATTTTTGTTATTGAAAATAAGTTAAAAAACTAACCATATATCTTGTGTTGCTGAACAGGACACATTTATTAACATAGGCTATCTGATTCTCTATGATGTTTTGGGACTTAGGGGGTAAGGGGGTTAAAAATTTCAAATATAAAGGTAGGTCATGTAATAAACTATTGAAAGGCTTATTAAAAGAGAATCGCAATTGGGGAAACTAAAGCTTAATATGTTACTTCGTTTTAAAATAATGGACAAAGTTCTGAAAATAACTTACAACCTACTTATTCCTAATATCAAACAATTAATAACCTGCTTTGATGTTATGACAACAATATCATTTTCCAGAAATTTGATTGTAAATTACTTTGAAATGAATCAAGATACTAAGCTCTTGTTTGAGACATTCTGTTTCTCTATTGTACAACGGTGTATCACATGACCTACCTTTATACTTGACATTCTTACCCCCCTACCCCCTCAAGCCCCCAAAATCATAAAGGTTTAGACGGTCAAAAAATCTGTCGTGTTATGCAACACAGGGTATAAAAAAGTTTTGTTAACTTATTTTCAATAACCAAAATAATAAAGTTGATAAAGGGACTTTTATGAACACTCTGTATATATATAATTCATTAAGTTGAGATATTCCAGGTTATGTCCACCTTTAAAGTCTGTCCCTAGTTGTACTTTGGTTAACTTGTAATAAGGTTTCTCAAAATAATTAATAAAAACCTTAACTAGTGGCTTTCCTAGCACATTATTAACTCCAAGGTGTTGTAGGTGAAGTTACGATAAGTAACTAGTTGAAAGTCAAGTATCCTGGCCGCGTAATTGAACCAGCATGCACAGGGTTGTATTTATCAGGAAATGTATACAGAATGACTAAAAACACCAGTTTGCAAACATATACGTAAACCGTTAAGATTGCAGGTGGGAAGATTCAGCTTTGACAATCAGCTGTTGGCTCTATCAGCTGATTTTGTCTATCAGCTGTAATGCTTCGAACCTTTTATGGTGCTATATGAACCATTTAAGGTTATTTTTCAACTTTTGAGTTGTTATTATAGAAATAATAACTTAGGCTACTTTGATACATCTGTTTATAGTAAAATAGTTCACAAAACCAAGCCTAGAATATGCTCTAAAGTTGTGTTTACAACTTTAATCAAAACGAATACTCAGAACCTTAGAGCTGACTCTTCGATAAGGATTTTCATTTACTCGCACTACATACGACGAATAAATCAAACGATACAATCTAGTGTGATAGGTTTCTCGCAGTCGGTTATCCCTGCGGTTCCAGAGTGATGGCTTGTCTCCTTATAGGATGTGTCCTTCCACTCTCGTGAGAGCTTCTGGTCGTTGTCAGGATGGGTTGTGGGAAGAGATTGTACTTTACTTCAAGTAAGGTGACGGACATATTGTTGGAACGAATTTCCTTAACGCGGGTTGCGGTAGGAGTTAATAGAAAATGTAATGCGTAAAGAAAAAAGTGTTATTAATTGGTTGCTATGACAATGGAAAATATAAAATACGAGTAACGAAAAAAGCGTTACCAAATTGTTTGCTTTTGCAATTAATGTAAATACATTCAAGAAACATGTGTTTTGGTTCATCAATTTAAATTAAGAGACAGTTGGTTCTGTCCGGCGTAGTTCTTACATTATCAAGCGCTGAAATTTTAGGTTAGGCCTATTAAGTAATTTTAAATCCAGGTAATTGTATGTATGTTGCCGTTAAGATAGGTAAAATTAATTAAACATAGACACAATAATTTTAGTTTATCCCTAGACGGATGAAGCAACATTTAATTTTCATTGAATTTATTTACAATGAATGGACATTTCACTGTGTTTACCATCTTAGCTTTGATGTTATAATTAACTCTACACCTTTATTATAACAACATTAAACGGATGGAAACAGTAAATATTTGTATAAAAAAAATCTTATAATAAACGGCAGTTGAAAGATAAAAATTATGTGTGTATGAAATGAAATGAAAATTAATTTATTTGACCCTTCTTATACATAATTTACGTAATAAAAAAAATTCTAAATTAAATTATACGCTTAATAAAATGTATTAACATACATTGCATGTTGCCGTTAAGGCTGGTACAAGAATTGAAGAAAAGGCGTGATGAACTTCGTTTCTGACGGGGGTCCCACAACTGCACACATTTACTTTTTTATACTTCAAAGGGGTTATTAAAGCAAAGCAGTCAAATTTCTCGGCTACCAGGACTTATAACTAAACTAAAGAACTAAACTTGTGAAGGTAAACACAAGCGAGCCTACATTGTGAAGTCTGGAGTCTGCTCCGTACCAAGGTTATTAAACAGAATGTCTGAGGCTTTAACTTTTATCCTCAATCTGCCCCCCCCCACCCTTAACTATAAACTGTGACATCAGCTATTGTTTGAGTGGAAGCCAATATTTAGCATGACCACTATCGACATAGATCCAGTGGTTGTTAATATGTAACGCATCTGTCACAATTGCGCTACACTCTATTGTTCACTGTGGCTTATTAGACTCTGTACATTTACCATGTTGAAAACCCGGTTATATATAGTTTGTTTTCTGTAGGCTTTCTCAAGAACGAAGTAAAGAAAAAGGATTGTAATAGTTATTTGTTTTTAAAGGAGGAAAGTATCACTTTGTCACCCCGAAAGAAAATCGTTAGGTTATAAACGACCAGACCCTAGTTTTGAGAAAAATAAGTTTGAAGTTTATTTTTTTTTTTAGATATTATTATTGCCTTTTTTTTACAAATGTTGACGATCACTGTGGCGACAAATTCACAATGATTGAATGAAACCCCGAATCACAAATAGAAGGAACAAAAAACAATAACAGAACATTTTAATGAAAAGTTATGTGTATTATACTACCCTAATAAACATTGAAATTGAGGGTAGTAAAATAAACATACATTTTCATTAAATTGTTCTGTTGTTGTTTTTTTTCCTAGTTTGAAGTTTTGTTTTTTTTATTGTACTTACATTTGTTTTCCTATCAACTGGAAATTTTAGACTTAAAATAGTAATTGCACTGTAAATATGGAAATATTTTTTTATATTGCAGGATTAGTTTTTTTTAGATATTATTATTGCCCTTTTTTTACTAAGGTTGACGATCACTGTGGTGACAAATTCACAATGATTGAATGAAACCCCGAACCACAAATAGAAGGAACAAAAAACAATAACAGAACAATTTAATGAAAAGTTATGTTTATTATACTACCCTAATAAACATTGACATTGAGGGTAGTACAATAAACATAAATTTTCATTAAATTGTTCTGGTATTGTTTTTTGTTCCTAGTCTGAAGTTTTTTTTTATTGGACTTACATTTCTTTTCCTATCAACTGGAAATTTTAGACTTAAAATAGTAATTGCACTGTAAATATGGACATATTTTTTATATTGCAGGATTAGTTTTTTTTTTAGATATTATTATTGCCTATTTTTTACAAATGTTGACGATCACTGTGGCGACAAATTCACAATGATTGAATGAAACCCCGAACCACAATAGAAGGAACAAAAAACAATAACAGAACAATTTAATGAAAAG